>JAODKE010000051.1:20196240-20206736 GCA_026779605.1 Mormyrus hasselquistii
ATTATTATTATTATTATTATTGTTTTTGTTGTTGTCTTTATTTGGTTTATAGAACATATAAGCACAAAATTTAAAAATGAAAACTCAGACATTGCTGTGCTTTTCCCATTTTTTTTACATATATTTTATATATTACATATATTTTATGTATATCTATATATATATGAATTCTATGTTTTATGAAAGACGGCAGTATTGTGTGGCAGTGTGACAGGAATAAAGAGAATCCAAAGGAAGCCGTCAGCATTCTCGCTCGAGCATCTGAGAGAGTCCCGGTGAGGTAGAGGGCAGCTGAGGACGACGGCTTCTCCCCCCTAAGGAAACTCGCTGCTAACACAGTGTCACAGCTGTATTGTGGCAGGGGGCAGACAGGGAGGGGCACGGTGACCTGGCTGCGCATCGGCCCGTGGGGGTGCAAATGGTGTGAAAATCCACAAGCCGCAAACTCCCACCTCACAAATTTAATCCTATTCATGGGTCAGCCCCACACCTTCCACACTGAGCACTGATTCAGCACCTCCTAGACAGTAGTTCTGCCCCACAAAGACTCCCCCGTCACGGACGAGTGTACGACGGGGGCCACGAAAGGATGAACCCGAGCTCAGCCACAGCAGCTCAGGATTTCCAGGGTGGCTGAGATGCTTTTGCATCTGAATTCTGCACGGAGATCAGTGGAGGCCCCACCTGAGCTTACATGTGATGCCACAGGAACAGCTTTCTAGGGCGACCCGAAGAAGCGGGCAAGCCTGGGCAGGAATGGCGTGACCGCTGGGGGTCTGGCACAGACACAGGCATAGCTGCCCGCTGCCAACCGCGAAGGTAGTGCAGCAAATCCGACCAAAGGCAGCTGGACCAAAGGGGTTCAGTGGGGGCTCGATACCGGGTGGCTGGCAGGGACAATGCTAGACATGAAACTCTGCCGGGGCACTGCCCCACCCTCCCATCTCCCATTACCCATATGATTTCAATGTGAGATTTTACTGGGGCAAAGCACGTAAACCCTGTGCTACTTGCCCCAGTGAAAAGGGTCTGGCAATGCAGATGGCGGCCAGTCCATAGACATCAACCGGAACCGTATGGTGGCTGCGCACTTCCTATGTCAAGGATTTTCCAGGCAGAGTCACAAACACCGGAGCAGCATGCCAATGTCCAATGGACCACATTTTAGCCCGGACCCAAGAACAATAAACGATATGCAAACGATATGCAGTTAGCCAGCATGTCCCACACTTTTTGGAATGCCAGTATATGTTGGAACAATGAGCAGCGGTGAGGATGCATCGCGACAAAATGGCTGTAAAGTTAGCAGGATCAGCACCCGGGGCGAGCCCGTAATTTGGGTCGGCTCGATACGGTGAACCAAAGGGCATGGAAGATCACCACACGCTGGTGCTCACCGTAGCGGAAAACTTTCCATGTGTCCTCACATCCACGACGAGGAAGTCAGACTAATAAACTCGGCAAGGGTTGAGGTTTAAGTTCTGCCAGGGTCCTGGGGGTTAGCAGTATGATTCAGCTATCAGGCACGCTATGTACTACAGGGTGTTCCTGTAGGTGAGACCAGTGTGCACGCAGAATGTACCAGTTTTGTACTCATCTGAAATTTCTTCTGTATCTCTCAGAAATTTGAATGAGAACAGACTAATTCATTTTGTCCTCTGACACAGCCTTAAAATATGAATCTGTTCAATCACAGCAGGAAAACTTGAGAATAAAGTGGGTCACCGGATACTTTAAATAAATATGATAATAAAGCAGGACCCCACAAATTACCAGGAGGGCCATTTGTGCTACGTCACGAGAGCAACCACGGACTCGTACTATAGCTGAATATAAATGGGAGTGCAGATTTATGTCACACAGGGGCTGACACTCATCCCCTTTCTCATGATGTATTTCAGTAATTAATGAAGCCATAATTATCCCTGGAAACAAAAATCACAAAGAATAATAAGAAAAAGAAACAAGCTTGAGAATTCGTTTGACTTTTTAATCTGAGCGTTTCCATTTGCAGGTTTCATATTGCGTTTCCACTGTCCATCTATATTTTAATATCCTTTTTTATTATGACACTGAGATGGCCTGGAGCACATTTTCAGACTGGGAGAAGATGCCATTCCTCACTCTTGCCGGGTAACTTAAATACCTACATTAGCTTAGGTTTAAACTAGCTTGTTATCCAAATGGTGTTTCTTAACCTGACACACGACTCACTCACTCATCTGACGGCTACACAGGCGTATTTACGGCTGTAGTAATGAGTAAAATGCAGCTGCGAAAGTCAACACACCTGCTTTTGAAAGCTGGTGTCCAAAATCTCAAAGAATGTGGGCAGGTGACTGTGGAAAGTTTACCCACCTCACTCCCACTCTAAATGTATTATTATTTTTTGCAGTTCAGCCTAAGCTTCTTTTCCAGGGTAACTCACGGATTTACCCATTTCTGCAGCTTGACTCTGAGAAATCCTGGTTAAGTACCTCGCTTAAGGGTTCCTCAGCTCAGCTTCTGCTCACCCCTGAGTTGGTTGCCATCAAGTGAATAAACCTGTCCTTTAAGCACCTGCCTGTCCCCATGCCTAGTTAAAAATGGTATAACCTTCAATAATGTATAACACTAACTGTGTGTATTTAAAAATGCACATAACTTTCATGGTCATAAGGCTTTGAATTGTTAATTTTGGGTTTCATGCCCTGGTGTAAATAATGAAATGAAATATTGCTCATAGAGACATTCTAGGATTCCTTCTTACTCAGGTGTAACATCATAATTTCCCAGTTACAGTTTTACTGTTGCTTTTCCCCATTCTGACTGCCGCTTTCTCTCGTATCTCGATCGTATCTCGTATCCGCTCAGATTTCCCCTCTGCAGTTCTGTCAGCTCTCATGCTTCCATCGCCAGGCCCACTGGACCCGACGGTCTACAATGGCCGGAGATGCACGGCGCTAACGTTCCAATGTTTGAAACGTGATCTACTTCTGCTCCCTGACTCCCCGACTCCGTGTTCCTATTGTTCCTGCCGGACTGAAGTTGTCAATAAAGCAACACCACAGATGTAGACCTCTAAGCCATCATGGAGTCTTCACAAGGCTTAACCACAGGATGATGGTAATTAGATGCAGCGACACTTGTGAACACACTAACCGCCAATCCATACTGTTCACTCCCTCTCTCCTACTCAATTACATTATTATTATATGAGGTGATTGCTTCTGCGTGAAATGCTGAGTAGGATTAATACCAAGCGCTTGATCCCCGCCTCTGTGTCACATATGACATTTTGTATTACTTCAAATCATAACTGCACACTAATTGCGCACATTTTAAGTCGAGGGACCAGAGAAGATATTTATGATTTTTCTAATCACATTTTACAGCAAAAATTTATGAATGGTGTTGGGCTCGGCAGAGCGGCCTATAAGGTCCTGACATTATCAGACGCCATTCCTCTGTCTGTATTTATACAGGAGGAATCACAGGTGGGGAAAAGGTACATTTTGCTAATGAGGGGAGAGCAGAGCTGTTGGTATCTGTGAAAAGGTCAAGATCTTTATTACAGGAGCTGCCGTTAAGGCGATCTGAGTGCCCTCTCTTAATCGCACACAGCTCAAGTCACAGCTAAGCTGAAAAGTTTCATGGCTCACTTCTGAAGCCATTGGCTGTCCTGTATGGGAGCTGCAGTTATTTTAGTATAATCGATCAATCTATCGACGAATTAATTAATGACTGAAGAGGACCAGGGAAACGCAAGCAGATTAGTGCAGAGAGCACAAGAATGAGGAAGTCTCTCCAAGATAATATGCTGGGAGGCTTTTCAAGCTCTCATCTATTTGGCGCGAGACTGCAGACTCTGATACATACCGCTGCATTCACAGCTATTGACATTCTATGTCATAGACTTTCAGCCAGTTTTTATATCCATCCATCCATCCATCTGTGACTGTTTATCCTGCACAGGGTCACAGAAAGCCTGAAGCCTGTGCCTCAGGAGCCAGACATGAGCCAGGGGACATTCTACATGGAATGCCAGTAAAGCACAGGAACACGGGACTTTCTGTTGCACACATTCACACAGACAGTCACAAGTGCACGTTTTCGGGTAGTGGGGGCTGTCCTGCATATGGCATATGAACAAAATGTGCAGTACTGTCCTTTTTCCGAGTCTGCTGCTTAACACGAGAGCTTTTATCCAATAGATTTGTTAATAACCTTTTAATAATTCACAGTACATAAGAGCTGCAACAAACGTTTTTTGCTAATTTTCTTGTTAATTGCCTTCTGAAGTATAAATTGGTAGGTGTCACTTTGTGATGGTAATTGAGCCTACTACTGTAAGTAACTTAAGCAATTAAGCAATTAAGGATTGTATCAAAAATAGGTCAGCCAATTGAATCACGATTCTTTTTAGTGAATCGGTGAAACTAAAAGATTCATTCACTTTTTATATGTCCCGCTTGGATAATTTTCCATGATCCCCTTTTATGTTTAATATTGATTCACTTAATTTTTTCATGTTTTTTTTTCAGATCATTATGTATTGAACTATAGTATTCATAAGGATTCTTTCCGATATCTATACATCATTGTACTAGTGGGTGAGGAAATAGGCTGTGTCGGTCACGAACAACATGAGCTAGCTGGCTGAATGATAAATCACTCATTTAATGTTGAATCACTCATTCAACAAACTGAATGAAATGAACAAACCAAGAGCTTAAGCACTCATGTAACAAACTCGATGACTCATTGCACAAACTGAACGATGACGCAGAGAAGTAAATGAACGACTCGCTCAGTGAACGAACTGAAAAGTGACTCATTGAATGAACTGAACGAATCAGCACAATGACAAGAGATTGTTTCATTCACTCAAAAGATTCATTCAAACTGAATAAATCGTTCACGAACGACACAAGCTTATTCTTGGAGCAGAGTGAAGTTAGCTACATGAAGCAGCATAGCGATTAAAATGAGAGGAAAAAAATAGCAGAGGAAAGGCAAGAAATGACCTTCAAGCTGGCCGACAGTGGCCAAAACAGTCAGAGGTCTGGCATTTTTCACACAAGCGGGACAGTTGTGTGAAGTGTGAAATGTGCAAAAATAAATTAGCATAGCATGACAACATGAAAGAATATTTGAAACTGAAGCAGCACAGCTAAACAGCATGTTCTGTGATTCAAATTCAATAGTCATTGTCACAAGTACTAAATACTCATTTAGACATAAACCTTACTCCTTACTCATACTGTATGTTACACTGATTTACCTGTTTATTTCCAGCTACTACCAAAGTACACTTGATTATAAGTGCCAGCTTCAAACAAGATCGTCTAATTGCATTCCCCCATTTTAACAGTGATTTTTCATAATCAGGGACATAACCCAGAAGCTGTTTCTTAACCATCATGTTCAACAAAGAAGGATTTCTTATATACGATTAAGTGTATGCATTTTTATTCTTAGAATATCATCGGAAACTCTGACAGAAAAATGAATATCAAAATATTCCATATTGATTATTAGCTGATCAAAACTTGTGGATTTCTGTCAGTAACAGCTGACATCAGCTTCTCAAATGCAGCCAAAATTGTTACAATCAACAATATAAGAGCGCGATACATATACACTCATTTAGTCATAAATGGCTCACTAATAGGCACGGATGAAAAATTATTTCTGATTTAACTCTGTGTTGGAAAACATTAGAAAGACTAAGCATTGAGTGTCTTTTGGGACATTTTAAATGAGTCTGCGAAAAACCTATGGCCTCATAACCACCAGAGTGGAGACTTCACCAAACTGGAATGCAATTAAGTACAAGCACAGCTCTTAAAAATAGATACTGGAGATAAGTTCAAGTGCACTCGCTCACAGAATACTGAAAAGTCCCACGGGATGTTAGTATACAGACGCCGTCTCAGTTAGCACAGTGAATAACTGATCAAAAACCCAGAAAATCCACTTAAGTCTGATTTACTGATATCCTGTCTCTTACAATCTGCCATTAAGTATTCATCATTCACAGTAGCTGGTAACCGCCCTTCATGTTTTTGTGTGATTTCAGTTCGGGTCTGGCAACTTGAGAATCTTACTTACACAACGATGTTGTGACATCAGCATGTTAATAATAGTCTTTTACTGAAGGAATGAGTGTTGTTGACTTAAATATGTAACTTTTGACCATTATGACATCTCAGAAATTACTGATGAGTCTACATGCTCAAGAAAATCTGAATTATCGCGTCTTACTCGACGTACCGAATTGCGATTTCGGTATTCCGCATGAGGTTATGCTGTATACTGGCAATCAAGTGAGAAAGCACAGTCCCAGAGTCTAAATGTGTAGGATGAAGAATGGCAACAAGAAGAGCTGAATATGCTTAAACTTATAATCACACTGGTACAAGAATATCCAATCTTCATGTTGAGAAGTCATTTCTTTATTGACACAGTCACAGCCAAAGAATTCCTCCAGGTTGAAATTTCTTTATTGATGCGTAGCCAGCGGAAATAAATGAAAGTCTTGTGTCGTTATTATTAGGTCTGTATTACAAGGTTGGTCTTGCATGCTGGGATTAAGCACACAAAAGTAATAAAGAAGATTATATGCACCATGTTCACTTCCAGTGTCAGGCAGGAAGCTGAGCCACAAACACGTGCCTTCTGTTAGAGTCTTATTCTGTTCTGATGAGAAAAAGCTGCCTCAGTGTTACCGCTCACAACAAGCTCATGCAGTTAAGTTGACCATCACTTTGAGAAGCAAAGCTTCTTATTCAGTGTCCAGAATTATGAGCCATCTGAGTGACACTGGATACCCAGGTTATACAGGATACAGGGCACAAAGCATGCCTTTATTGGGAGATTAACTCCACTGTGAGGCATCTAAGTAACCACTCAGGCCTTGTACAGCCAAGCTCATCATTAAAAGCTGGTTCCTGTCTAACAACAGCAACCTAGTGCCTTCCCATAAAGGCGCGCTGATCGCACAGGCTTCGGCAGAGCCGGACGGTGAATAATTAAAGCAAGGTAAATTACACCAAATACTTTAACTTAGGTAGCGGAAGAGCTAATCTGTTCCAATCCCCTGTAGAGTAATAAAGGAACAACAAATGCTTCCCCAACTGAAAAAAAACATACCCCAGTGTTTTCAGCTAGTCTACCTTCTGGCAAATAAACATGAGCATAAAATAGGTGCCCTGTTATTGAGTATAATCATTAATGGCAGCTTTAAAGCAGGTGCTGTTGCACAGTTTGGAGCAGCGAGCAGCCGGACAGGTTGTTTATTTTGCTCGACGCCCTTGGGAAATCAGATGCTCAAGACCTGTTGGCGTATCTGCTGCCATGCCCATATCTCTGTAGCACTGCCCCACAGAAATGTCTTCGGGGTTCTGATCACCGATGTGCTGCTCCCAGTTAACGTCTCCGAATTTTGTCTCGACATCCAGGTGGATGTATGAAGTCAGCTTGACTGACCCGAAAGCAGTGTCTAGTCTCCTGTCACACACAGCAGACCACGACGCATGTGTTGCACTGACGTCTATTTTTAGGGGAAGCTGCAGTGTAGAAATTACACATTTTGCAGGTATGTTGGATTTCCTGGCCGTTCGCTTCTTTGTCAGGCTCGTATATGTCAAGCCAGGGTTGGTCCTTTGCTTTGGTTTGGCTCGAACCACCTACAGCCTGACACATGGTGATACGACACTATCATGACATTTCTCAGCCCTTTCATTCTTCATCATGCTACGTATAAATACTACATGCATGCATGATTTTATCAAGTCCATTTATACTCATATGAAGATATGACATTTGAACATCTTTATAAATGCATATTTTAAAAATACAATGTTTCTCCTTTATGTTAAATGCATTTGCTTCCACTGTGTAACAAGATGATCGCCATCAAACTCCAGCAGTTGAGTGTATGTATCAAGGGGGAAAAAAATGATTAAAACATGCAGAGGTGTTATGTATCCCTACTGTTTACACACTGTAACATAAACGGTTATTGTTCCCTGATAGAGCACTCACTCCTGCGGATGAATGTATCATGAATGTTAGGCAGAGAACATCGAGTTATGTCACCTGATGCATGAAAACCACTGTAGACCAGCCAGTATCAGTAAAATCAATGGTACCATGTTAATAAATACTACCTGAAGTAACCTGCCATTAAACTTCGCGGATATGCAAATCTGTATTTTTCATGGCCTTCTCTTCACCCCAGCAAACTCCCGGAACAGCAGAGCATGACGCGCAACATTTGCCAGATCCTCCGAAATCTTCATGCCTTACCGGATCACCGAAGGCTACCAGATGTTCAAAGGGCACATCACTGATCAGATTGCCGAATGACCACATCTCCAAATCATATGCGTATTACAATGGTGAATTGCAGGTGATGAAACTGCTTGCAAAGCAACGGAGTGCAATCCTCAGCATTCAGAACACCACAGTACACAGATCAGTTGACATTTACAGTTGGGGTGCATTCAGGCCAAATTCATACATATTGCAAGTCATGTTTGTTTTTTTTTTTCAATACTTTAATGCCACTGGCAATATGTATGTGTCAAAGCATTAAGAAAATCTCTGTGGGATATCATCCTGTATCTCTGTGGGATATCATCCTGTATCATTCATTTCACTCGCAACAGAAGTATGTCTGTCTACGATATTCTGCAGCACTCCAGATAAAAATGTGGTTTCTGGCATAAGTCATCTTGCGCTTTCGAGTTCCATTGCCAAGCATTTTTAACTAAGAGGCTTTCACTGACTACAACTTGTGAATTAAACTGAAATGTCATTGCAAGTGCTCGCATGAGTAGAATGTATCCAGCAATCTAGTTTTAAAAATACCGCTCAACATGAAATTGGTTTAAATGAAAATGTAACCCCAATATATTTTACTGTGATATTTAAGAGTTTGTGTTTCCTTGATGGCATTTATTTATGTAGAAATTTTGACTTGCAGAAGAGAATTGAATTCTGCACTGAACAGTCTGTTACATGTACAAATTTTGCCTTTAAGCAATTTAATAATGGAATATGGAGGACTTTATCCTCTGGTCATAGAGTAAAATTTCACTGTGCCAGTTACTGTACCCCTGTGATAACTTAAATTGCATCTGTAATTTTTTATTTTTCTTTAAAGAAAGACAGTAGTCAGCGTTTATTTTTTGCCTGCACCTTCTGCTTCCTGCTTTTTGCGTATCATCATTTACTTCTGCTCCCTTTCCTACATTACAATAGTGAAGTTGGGTTCTTGGGAAGTACGCCCAGCTACACTAAGGTGAAGCATAACTCTTAACGAAACGTTAATGACTAGAAACGGAGAGAAAATGGAATGTTTTACTTTGTAATGACCTGAAACATGGGAAATGTAGCCAAACACCTGCTCGGTCAAACTTTGTGTCTTAAAATGTTGTAAAGGCTTCATATCATCGAAGAGTTTTGTTTGATGAGTCAGTCAGCAGCAGGTTAAGCCGCTATAAACACTGAGCTGGAGACCATGAAAGCAATGCCAGCAGAATGTTACACTGGAAATGTAAATGATCATCTGCCTTCTGCTGCTCTTTCCTCCTCACCAGTCTCACTTCTGGCTCTGCAGGGCCTTTTATTATTTATTTTGCAGCCTTAATTCCTTATTACATAATTGCTTCATTTTAACCCCCTGTGGGAGAGACACAGCACTTTGAGATGTCAGATGGCAGAGCTGAAACAATTCCAGCCACTTGTTAGGCACCAGACAACATAGACGTGGAATAATGAGTACATGAATACTGGCACATAGGCAAACAGATAGATAGATAGATAGATAGATAGATAGATAGATAGATAGATAGATAGATAGATCTGCACGTTCAATAGGTGTCAAAAGTGAATCTTTCCACTTCTCTTATTATTTAAACATCTCTTTTAATATAGCCAACTATCACAACTTGTACAGTGAAAGTGTGTACTATTCCTTGTACACTGCAAGAATGTTGTAATTACCCCTTTGGTCATATTTCTGCTCACTACTAATGCTACTGGTGTTTATGTTTCATTTTCTGTCGTGCAGACAGAAATGTTACTTAAGCCGTGATGGTTTTACAGGCGGCTCAGGGCGCAAAGGAAACGACGGAGACTTTCGATTATGCGGCACTCTTAGTTCTGTAGCACTTACAAGGAAACGCCTGCCCTAAGTAGCAGTACACTCAAAAAAAAAAATCAATAAGCAGTTTCACAATCAATATGGACAGTACTTACATATGTTTTTTTTTTTTTCAAACTGCATTTAAAACCGCAGAAATTTCAGCGGGCAGAAAGTTCATTCACCATAAGGATTGACCATGTTTTGCCTTGTAAATGCATAACGATTCCCAAAGGTCCTTGAATTTCGGCATTACTGTTTTGCCTGTGCAGGTCTTCGCAATAGCATGCGAGGAAAACTACTGTGGATTACTATAGCGGTCGCAGAAGGCATATGCAAATCGGTACTATATATATATATACAT
>JAODKE010000051.1:20217078-20232102 GCA_026779605.1 Mormyrus hasselquistii
TTCTTATACTGACCATTATAATGTATTATGAAGGTATCTATAGTGTATTATAGATGAGACCTTCATTGGAGCTTATGAAGCATTATAATCAGCACTGTAATGTCTTATGACTGTCAATAGAAGATGCTGTAATGCTTTTTTATTTTTTTATTGATCCTAATTAAGTGAAGTTGTACCCTATATAGTTCTTATATGGTGTAATATATTCCTAATGTGTTCCCATGTATTCTGCATAGATATCAGTAGTATTGATAACATCAACGATCATCAGATTTGCTGTTAGACTTTCCAGGACAGTATGGCCACTGAGTCAATTTGTTTTTCTCCAATTAATTTTATTCCCTTTGCGGGAGATTTGATTGGGTGACACCAGCCCCCAGTGTCCATGTGGCAAAGATAACTTATGATTGCGTTTGATGGCTGGATCGGGGGGGTTTAAAAGCCAGAATTATGTGCATGTTATGTTTGCACCAAAACCATTAAAAAAATCATTTCTACTTACAAAATGTGTGTCAGACTCCTTGTATATAATCTATTTTGTTTTTCAGTTTTTTATTGTCGCTATTAATTACTGTTATCAATTGCTGCTATATTTTGTTGCATGTTCCAAATCAGTTACAATTAAATTTCAAAATCTAAAAGCATTCACAGGAACACTAAATCATTGCATGCAATAACTCTGGCTTAAATGTTACTTAGAGCACTTATATTTACAATAAATGCAACAAATGAAAACAAATGCCGTGCAATCCCATGTCGCACATAAATTTGGCAGCAAGCTCAGCTCCTTCGATTCCAAGTCTTCTCACCTTATGGGTTAGTAGGAACAGGGAAATGAAGGTAATCACTGGAGATGTCTTCTGGTAATTGCAGGAAAATATCTCATTGCAAATGTGCAGGTGACAGAAGGGTAAGTGTCAGCTTGATAAAGATCTTTAAAGCTCGCCTGTCTCTTTCTGGATATCTTGCAGCGAGATAAAGGGGCTTTTCATGCCTCGGGGTTTTCAGAAATACAAAAAACAAGACGGAATGTCTAGTTAGGGGTGAAATGAAGAGTGAAATATTAAAGGTAATATGCACCGATTGTTCTGTATAATTTAATGTTCTACACCCCTATGATCTTCTGAAGTTAAGATTTCGCTGCTACACATTCATGGTTTTTAAAGTGCATGGGAATAAGGTGAAAAAAACCTCATTAGCTAATGCTTTCTTTTTTGAACTGCCTCATATATTTTACTATTTTCCATTTTATAAGACAAATATTGTAGCAAAGCAGCTCAGGAAAAGCATTCAGTTGAAGCGCACAGCAGCTGGGCTCCTCAGATCCTGAGAGGAAGCATTCCCATTACAAGATTATTTTTCCTATACACTTCCTGCTTCACCAGGAAACCTGCAGCTGTAACTGAGCTCTCCCATTCCTCCTTTACGCCCTGTGTAGTGACGTGGACATAAAATCCTTTCAGAGGTGTGGGATGAAAGAGCACAGCGCATCTCCTGAATTACTGGTAAAATAATCCAGGCCTTCCCCTGTAGGGCATTGACCTTAAATAAACCTTGAATAAAACCAGAAGTCATCGTTGGTCAGCAATGCTGGGTATTTTTCTTAAAATCATACATTTGATTGTTGTAAAATTTGTGCAAATTGCATACAATAGCTGCATTCTGGTCGGCTAGTCTAAAAAATGCATTAGATAACACTCTCTATGACTGCCATGTCTAAAAGAATCTATGAACACATTTATAACACATTATAATGCACTCGAACAGCATTATAATGCCTAAAAATATTTATAAAAAGGCATAACACATTATAGTCATGTTTATTATGCATTATGAATGCTTTATCAAGCTCTTAACTATAATGCACTATAGATACCTTCATAATGCACTACAGTATAAAGCATCTTTAATTTTTAAACTAACGTGTTAACGAAGGTTAACGAAGGTTTCCTATAGTGCATTATACTGTAAATGAGAGCTTCATTGGAACTTATGAAGCATTATAATCAGCACTATAATGCCTTATGACTGTCAGTAAAAGAGTGTAATGGTTTATTAATTGTTATACTGACAATTATAATGCCATGCATTATGAAAAGTGTTACCATTAAGAAAAGCGTTACTGTCATTTCACTGTATTTTTGTATTGGGGACAGAGGTTATTTGAATTAGCATTTCATTTTATTCAGTTAATGCACACCCTCTGAAAATGACATTTGCCGTCCAGGGCTTGGTAAACTATTACATGACAGCAAAAAAAAAAAAAAAAAGATAAGATAGAAAGAAAAAAAGCAGTTCTAGAGATTATGTCATTATTCTCCTTTTGCACAGGTGCAAGGGAATATACCTTCCTGCTATAGCTGTGCATTAATGTATTTTTGTCCACAAGGGGAAGCCGAAATGATGAAAGGCGACCGTGTTCGGATGTGGCTGAAGTTAATGCTTCCCAAGAAGAACGCCGCTGCTCTCAGTTTGCTGGATTCCATAATTTCGCCAGCTGTCAAGACTCATTGTTGTATCTGTTAAGCTTCATGATCAGCCAGTGCACTCAATTACTGCCGACATACCGAGCTCTAGGGTACTTCAAATAAGTGGAAATGGCGTTTAGCAGGAGGAATTCTAATCCTGTCAGTGAGGCAGGGAAGACTAAGACCCACCCTTTAATATCTGATAACCCATATCAGACCTGAATACATATTTTTTTAGTTTTTTTTTTTTTTAATCAATGGTAGGATGATGCAAGGATGGAACATGGAAGCGAAGATCTGAACTTGTAATAATACATTCATCAAAGGGGCTCTGTAGAGGTCTGCGCCCTTGTATCCTTCACAGGGAGAGACATGAGCCTGCTACCCACGGCCGTCTTCGCCGTCTGTACTCTGGCTCCGGTGCTTCGAGGATGAAGTAACAAATCTCAAAAACACTGCACACTTTGTCAAAATGGCCTACAGGGAAATTTTAAGAAATCTGCATCTTCTGGGGGCCGTTGCCAAGAAAACGGGGATGCCCTTTTTATTGAGAAGGGAACTTTTTGAGGTCTGATGGAACATTCTTAGCAATAATTAAAATGAAAAATATAAACAGAGCAACAATATTTGAACTCCAAACAATTAAATAATTTTAACTCAAATTTAATATCAAATACCCAAAATTTTGTGTTTTAATCAAGATTCTCTTCATCTTCTTCTTCTACTACTACTTATTATTGCTATTATTATTATTATCATTATTATTACTATTATTATTATTATCATTATTATTATTATTACTATTACTATTATTATTATTATGATTATCATTATTATTGCTATTATCATTATTATTGCTATTACTATTATTATTATTATTATATCATGAAAGTAATGGATCCAACAAACAAATCAAATGTGCAAAGATCTTATTCTACAGATGGTTTTCTGCCTCTGATAGTCCAAACACCAATGTATACGCTGCTTAAAGGTCCCAGATGTTAATCTGTAATGTATTCCTGTGATGTGCAGAAGGGTTCCCTCTGCGTGATGTTAAAGCTGATATCTCATAATCCCCTCTAACAGCAATGAGGGCCGAAGGTGATTAAAGGAGGTGATCAAGCCCAACCTCCCAGCCTGAAATGGAAGCATGTAGGACAGCTGATGTTACCACAAACTGCATTTAATTTCTGAGAGAAAATATCATTGGGTACAAAGAATGCTCTAACCATTTTATGTGAGAACCTTTGAGTAATAAAAACTAAATGTGCAGTAACTGACATAATAGAGGAAGCACGCTACTGAACAATCATGAAATCAGTCACTTGTGTTTTTCATTACCTATTCCTTCAGTAGTTCCTTCAGTAGTTCCTCCAGTAGTTCCTTAAGTAGTTCATTCAGTAGTTCATTCAGTAGTTCCTTCAGTAGTTCATTTAGTAGTTCCTTCAGTAGTTCACAAACATCTACAGAATTAATATAGTAAAAAATATAGTATGCTTACAATAAAACATTTCATTAATCATGAATTAACATAAGATCAGTAGGTAATTAAAACTTTGTGGTTAATTAATACATAAGTAATAGCATACTACTATTTTACTTTTGATGGGGCATAAATAACATAGTTTATACCATACAGATTTATGCTACACAGTTTTATACCTAACATTAAGATTATAAGATAATAAGATCTGTACTATTGTCCAGTGGCGCGCAGCCTCATTCATGTGGAAGATTGAACCCTGTGGCATATGGGGCTGCGTAGTCAGCAGGTGTCAGACTGGCCATGCTGACCCCTGTCAACCATCCAAAGCACCTTCGCAACATGGAAGGTCACCTGGGCCACCAAATCCTGCTTTCAGTTGCATCATGTGGACGGGCAGGTATATGTCAAGCATATGTGGGATACATAATCATCATCACGATTATCTGCGATTGGTGACATTGTAGCCCTTCTCTTGTTTTGTACCAGACAGGGCAACCTTCGCTCGCATCTCGCTTTGACGAATCTTGGCCACCAGATCGTGGTTTTTCCCTCCTCGGACCACTTTCCACAGCTGACCATGAGCACCACAAAAGACTGGCGATTTCTGAGATGCTCTGACTCAGTCATCTGGCCACATCGGTCTGACCCTCATCAGAGACATTTAGCTCTTTAACCCCCGACCATTTCTACTGCATTCAGCACGTTGACTGTTAGTGCTGAAAGTTAGCAACTAATATATCCCAGACATTGATATGTGCTATTTTTCTACAAATTAGACAACATTATGTCCCTTGGGTCTGGTAAATTTTCTGGCTCATCACTGTATATGAATATATGTGCATACATTTGCATGTATAATACATGTACAGCGCATTTATATATTGATATAAATATTAATAATCAGAGTGTTTACCTCCCATTTCACCTCATGGTAAATGCAATAATGTTCAGACCATGTATTAATAAATGGAGTTTTGGACTGTGATGTCATGTGTTGAGGTTCCATGTAGGGTTAATGATAACACACCCTCAATATTGTAATTCAACACATTGAAATGCTAAAGATCTTTCATGCTTTGATATCAATAGCAACACTTCTCTTTATGTCACATTTGGGACTATGCAACAATTTGCTTCAATTTGAAGATAGTATCGATATACAGTACCACCAAAAACGATTCATAGAGGTTAAGGAAAGCATTTCATCTCCAGTGAATGTAATAGAATATTTTCAAATGAGCTGTCTGCCATTAATAATGTGTTTATAAAAAGCATCAGCTTTCATTAAAGTGCCGTGCAATCCACCGGGAGAGGGTACAATCCGCTGCCTAATTGATAATGATATATTGACATATTTTAGTCTTTTGCAATATCATAAACACATAACGATTGGAAATGTAACCTCACAGATTCTACAGATTCCCAGTGGTGAGCCAAATCTGTATTTTCTTATATACCTAACTTACCGGTATGATTAAACCATAATCATTTAAAATAGCTATATAATTAAGAGTTTCATTATTTTCACGCTGTTTTAAAACAACAATGCTGTAATGATTTTCTGTTTTCCATGTGCCCTCATTTTCAGATGTGTGAATGATGTGCATTATTCTGATTTGTAGAGACAAACAGTGGTGGATCCATTGATATAAATATTAATAATCAGAGTGTTTACCTCCCATGTCACCTCATGGTAAACGCAATAATGTTCAGACCATGTATTAATAAATGGAGTTTTGAACTGTGATGTCATGTGTTGAGGTTCCATGTAGGGTTTATGATAACACACCCTCAATACATTACCAGAGATTCATATTTCCTTCTCTACAGAGGACCCACTAAGGTATTTAAAGGCCTTTCGCCAAACCAAAGGATGATCTAGAATAAAGAAACTGTGTTTTACTCCACTCTATGAGACATCATTCTAAAGAGAAATTCTTAGGTTTTTTCTCAGTACGAAGTGACAAGGAAGGTTACTAGCTGTAAAAAGTATACTGTAATTTGCTACCTGTGCAAATCACCAAGAAGAGCAATTAGCTAATTAGTAATTAGTCTCATTATAAATAATATTATCAGATGAAGGGAGGCAAAGTGAGATACTTCTCACTTGTAATGTCTATTAGAGCGGCTTGCAGAAGCAGCCTCATTACCTCCTAACACACTGCATATGAGGACTGACTTGAAGAGCATGTCTCCTCTGGGCTGACCGCACAGCAAAAGCTCCAGCCAGATGGTGGCTGTCATTTGGCAGCTATGGCGAACCAATTGGCATCTCTACAGGTTGGTGCATTTAAGGTTTGATGTAACACTGCAGGAAGAAACAGCATATTTGACATGATGATCAGACATCATTGGGTCACGCTTCTCAGTCCTGTCACATTCCAGCCATTAACTGTCGACACTGCCATCTTGAAGCACTTGTGAAAATTCATGAGTTTCACACCACTGTGTTTAGCCTTCAGCGCTAAGCATTCAGCCCAAAGCTCTGGTGCAGAGCTGTGTGGTTAAAAACGTGGTCTGTCATCGATGGCTGTGAGTTATCTAGTTTAAAGGTGTGATGTTAATCAGGGCCAAAGGAACATTCGGTAGCGCTTTCTATGTATGCCCTTTCTGCAAGAATCTATGAACAAATACATAGCCCATTATAATGGATCCATAAAGCATTATAACCATGGCTATGAATACAGACGCTCCTCTACTTAGAGGGCGATGGTGCTGCAGGAGGTAATGCTATCGTTCTGCAACCACTTGGGTTGCCTGTTTGAGCTCTGGTTCCTCCAGACCCCATCAAAGTGTCCTTGAGCAAGACACTGAACCCCAAATTGCTCCCAGTGTGCAGGTTGGTGCCTTGCATGGAAGCCTCCTCCACCAGTGTATGGATGGGTGAATGTGAGGCAAGAATTGCAAGCGCTTTGAGTACTCATAGGAGTAGAAAAGTGCCATATAAATGCAGTCCATTTACTTACAGCGAAGAAGACTGAAGTCCAAATTCTGTTCATCGGGCTTCTGTTTCCTGTCCGCAACATCAATTTTTTTTGCACGCCAATTCCGCCTAGTACGACTTCTGGCTGCTACTCCCACCGCGCAGCGGCGTAGCGTGCGTACTCCCAGCATCCTAGTTCTTTGTACTTGCATATACCCTTAAAATTATGTTGCATAACGACTTACGAACATTTCAAGTTATGAACAGCCTTTTAGAACGTATCTCGTTTGTGAGTGGAGGAGCGTCTGTATTTATAAAAAGGCCTGACACATTATAATCATGTTTATTATGCGTTATGTACAATAGATACCTTCATAATGCAGTACAAAGCATCCTTAACTCTCATATCGACCATTGTAGTGCATTATGAAGGTATCTCCAGTGCATTATAGATGACAGCTTGCATTATAGACATCCAGTGCAATGTAGAAGACAGCCAGTAAAGTGTTACTGAACATTCATAAGAAGAGTCCAGAATAGTCATAAGTACCATCATAGGTATTATAGGAAATACTGCATAAACATTATGTTAAGGCAAAAGAAATATTGTTTTTATTGATTTATTATTGTCAATCTAACAAAGCATGTTATTATACATAATATTTAACGCATATTTCAGACTTAATATTACAGTATGTGCCCATGAATGCTATTCATGGAACAATGTGTGGTAATGTGATTTAGGGCGTTAAAGATGAGGAGTTAACACGCTTTTGAGAAGCATCCATTTGGAATCCAGCGTCGATAATAAAAGCCTGATGCAAGCAAATAGGCTCAAGTTGGCCAATTACTGCATGCATACAAAGTGATTGTTTGCCCATTGTTTGGGAGGCAGGGGAAGGCGCCCAGGGGAGTGACACAGCAGTCCAGCCGAAGGAGCGCGTCACTTATGTGCTGACGGCTGTCAGCAGCAGAAAATGCATTTTTATTTCAGGCAGCAGAACTTCAAAGCACCTGTCAAGTGTGGTCATAAATCACACCTGTCCATTTCTGCAACGTGATAAGAAGGACTTGTGACAGAATAAATCGTAGGCTGTTTTTTTCAGTATTGTTACAAGAACCAGCATGTTTGTGCCTAATCAGGTCCGGCGATTAAACAGTCTAGCTTTATTATTTTTATCTGTCCTGTACATTGCTTGTGTGCCTCAGACGCAGAATGAATGGCATCTAAATAATTGATTCTCTTAATCATTTCATTTTCATATCTTGACACCGTAGAGAGAATGCATCTGTGAATTGCTCCCCATACATTTGTGCTTAGACACCAGTCTGTACTTGCAGCTATGGTGTCCTTGGGGCCATTTACACCTCAGCGATGCAGCGCTAACCATGGAGATCCCCCCCAGAACGCCCATGGAGAACCTGGGCATTGCTTTAATGCAATGTAAGAGTCTCACAAACTCTGGTTAGCAAGACCATTTCCAGATGACATTGTTTGTTTCTCAGTCTCAAAGCTGCATTTCCATTGGAAGATGACTTGTGTAATATACCCCGGATGTTGACATGCGCCACCTTGACTTGAGTTTGGTCATCCCGTTCTGGCTCATCGGTGTATATGTATTATTTGACATCACAAAGAAATGACAAGAATTCAACAATTTTCAAAATAAAGCTCAGCTTTGCAGATGATTTGTCAGCCAGCTCTCGGTGTCTCTGTGAGGTCCACAGCACACCCTGATGTATAATATAGAGGAACATACCATCACTGAATGTTCATTCTTGGAAAGCGTGAGCTGCAGCCTTCCTCTTGAGACTGCTTTGTAGTGCTACAAAAAACGTAGGGGTATATATACATAAAAAACCAGCATTCAATAGCTGAGGACATTTGGACCCACAGTCACAGGTCCTGCAATCACAGTCGCGTCACCCAGAAAGTGTCATTGCGAACTTGTTGCGATATTATTTTACAGTATACATCCATTGCTATATATTCCCTCAACCAGTTACATGACAAAAAAGCAGATCAGTTGTCTCAAACCTTCAAAACAGTCTCAGCTCTGTCATGTTTTCAAATCTAAACTCATCATCTGAGGCCACACAGCAAACATCTCCACGTCAGCTACAGACAAGCTCTCGGCGAGCCGCCTGCGTCGAGGGAAATCTGAGAGTTAGAGATAATGTCATGAAAATGACAACAGATGCTCGGCGTGTGCTCTGATGCATAACCAACACACTTACAGTACAGCAGTTATATATCGCCCATGAATAAATAGCAATGAGTACAGTTAGGAGTGAGTTTCAGGACGATATTATACACCTCGGTTAAATAATGCAGCTGTTTGCATGAGAGAGCGTGCACATCACCTCAGCAAGGTAAACTGACCCTGAACCCACTTGGTGCTTAGGGGGTTATTGAGTTACAGTTGCGATAGCGTTAAGCATGTAATAACCGGCAGACTTCCAGATGTGTGTTCCCGTCCATTTCATTACATCCCCCTATGTAAATTGGGCAAACTTTAAATTGTTTTTGCCATTTAAAAGTTACCACACATTTATACCCTTCAAAATTTAGACTACAATTATTCTAAAAGAGTGTAAAGCAGACACAAGCAAACAAATGACCTTGCAGCTATCGCAATAATGGCAGAAATATATCTATCCAAATACCGGATGTAAGGGATGCATACAGGCAACCTTCATACTCGTACAATATACTCTGTATACAAACCTACATGCTAATACCGTGTACTACACCGGTACTGAACCTGTGTAGCTTAAATATCCAAGATATTTTAATATTTTCTCTCATATAAAGTAACAAGAGAAAATACATTAAAGTAATACATAAATGCGTAACAGAGATGTTTACAACCGATGTCAAGTTTTATGGGTATTATAAGTTAGGTACTGTACCAGTATACAGCTGGCTGCGCAGAGGCTTTGGTTCCACCAGGAACACATGGTACGTTATGGTCGCTTATGTCTGCCATGTCCCATTAGCCAATCAAGATTTTTCAACTCTGCTTTAACCTCATGGGACCTGGGTGGTAGATGTCGCCAGACGTTGCGAGGAAGGACATTAAGCTAAACGTGACATAACTGTATTTAAATGAATGAAACTCTGCACACACACAGAATGCTTTGCCTTTCTTAATTACGACTTTGCCACTGGATTTTGTTAGGGGACTCTTGCAGTACTTCGCAATGGTCAGCAAGAACTAAAAGACTAGCTGACAGTTATTTAAAGCCAATCCTGAGATGACAGCGATAGGCAGAGCAAATGCGGGCTTGACGAATATGATTTGGAGACTGCAAGACAGATTTATGCATGTATTTAATAGGGATGGAGGTTGGTGAGATACTTATTTACATATCATATGGGGACGAAGTGAACTGCATGTTTCAGCAGAACGTTGCCCAAATCCCGCTCCAGCTTCTCATCTCTGACAAGCAGCTACCCAAACTGCACATTGGCGCCCCAATGCTGCCTCCAGAATGACCCTGTCAGTCAGTCAGTCATTGCCAAAATGGGTTTGTGTCTCATACGAAAGACTCATTGGGAAATATTACAGATAGCCTCCCAATTATGTTGAATAGGTGCATCTGTTTTGGAAGTTTCCAGTGAGGCGTTAAAGACGTGTCACAGAAGCCCTTGCTTTGACAGACAGGGCTCATTTGAGTCACAAGTGACCTATACACCTTTTTGCTAAGTGGCCAAAAGGAGCTACTTCTTGAAGGCTTGCAGGAGGAGTATTGATAAGAGGCCCTGGCAGATGACTACTAGCCTTTAAGCAGAGTGGAGATTGATCATGACATCCACGGGAGGGTTGGCCAACTCAGCAGGTTCGATACTCGCTCTTTCTCTAAAGAGCGCTCTGAGTCCTTCGGATGTCTGCCAGAGGCATGGTATCCCATCATGCCATTGTGCTTCGAGTCTCGTGGGATACACATCATTCACTGTTATTAACTCCCCTTTAAATTCCCGTAAATGAGCCACATAATGCATCGATCTGGAGCATCGGACAGCAGTCGCCTTCATTCAAAGGCCGTGAAAATGTTGCTTTGTAATTCATGGACAAACGGGGCTCCAGTGGATATTGTAATTGACATCATTTATAGGACAGCAGCTGAGATTGAGCCCAACCTCCTTCATTTTAATGCTACTTCGCTGTCGCTTTCACCCGAAATACCTTAAAACATTTTTAGGGCAAGTATCCCGTTCAAGGGTAAAATAGGCGATAGATGACATTTTATCAAGGATCCCTCAGCCCAGAGCACCATGTCTTGTCTCATCTTCACGCATGTTGCCCTGAAGTACGTCTTTCACCAAGCTGCACTTTCGTCCCCTTTAACCTTTGAGAAGCAGCCCACCACCAATAAAAATGCGACTTCTGCATCTAACAGCACGTCTGTCTCCACGGAGTCTGCCCGGGCTTCTTGGGTGGCAGCGTCACCCGAGCCTCAAAGAGGGGGCTTCTTCCTGACCGGCTGCCTCCCTTCCTCTCCCTCGATTAGCATCGATTCCCCAGCAGCGACATGGTGTCCCAAGGAGGGGAAATGGATACACCTTGTTGGTTCCAACAATCCCTCTCCCCCTGTTGGGACGGGCTCCAGTAAATTAATAGTGTGCTTGCAGCCACTAGATATTGTTAATGTATTTGCTATTGATGGAGTGAGATAACATGAGTAGCTTCAACCTTACTTAACACAAAACATAAATCCTCCCAGGCCAGGCTGATGTATGAATCAACAGGGTGTGCTGAAAGCGGCAGGGGCTTTTAAGCAAGTGTACGTTTCGACAGGACTGCTTATTAACCTCCTCTGCTTGCCCCGTTTACTTTGGATCCTTCCAGCGATGTTCCACAGGGCACGTTCAGCCTGAGCACCATCCTCCATTTGTGCTTGCGACGTCTCTCAGCCATATTCCGATTCTCTGGGTCTGTGTCTGTTCTTGAGGACTGTCTGTCTGTATGCGCTTGACTGGGCAACTACGAGGCAGAGACCACACCCCTGCAGCCCTCGTCAGCTCAAACAGCATGAGAACATTTTCTTGAAGACTGAATATAAATTAGATATACTTGTATTTGCCTTCATGCAGCTGAAGTATATCAGTGCAATTTACCAGGGAAGAGAAAGAGCATTGGCATTTGACAATATCCAAAAAAAACACAATTTATTTTATTGAATAAAGCAAAATGAATACATAAGACATGTTTTGTAAGATGATTCACTGTGAAATAAAATCCTCCCACAAAGCTTTTAGTGTTATCTGTATATAACAATGCACTTTGCTGAACCTGGTGCGCTGTGTCCCTTCAGTAACTCTACAATCTGTCGTATACAGTGGGTCACCAAAGGAAGTCACATTTCATATTCCGTCAGACTAATTGAACTGATGATTTAGCAAGGTAACAAAAATGTACCAATTTCAGATCACTTGTTCCTGTTACAGGCTTTTTAATATACATTATGTGATATCATACATAGATTTTTTTACTGTATTTGTTTATAGATATAGGTTTATAGGAAGTCTAGCGTTATCTAACATTCTGACATTATGATAAAAACACTCTGGTGATATTATCCGCAGTATGATCTGCCAAGTTTACCGGCATTCGTCTTTGTTCTCCAATATATCGTCCAGCATCATTTTTTAGCAGAAGGTGTCCTTTCAAAATCTTGGCTGTGCCTCTATGAAAGTACAAAAAAAGAGAAGAGTAAAATGAAAGAGATAGAGACATCTCTCATGAAACTCTTCAAACTCATATGTGACGTTCACTCATGCCAGTGTTAAGTGACTGTCCTCTTGTTTGGACATGTAACGATCTATAACCATGCAGTGTTCTGTACCATTGCACCAGCAAGACACTGTCAATGACTGAAAGCATTCGCTGGCCATGCCAATGGGCAAAAAAGCCAATAGCCCATTCACCCTGTTGCATTTAAACCCAACATTTCTTAAGCCATTTATTTTAAGATTATGCCCAGTTTTTGGAAGGGAAGACAAGTTCCTTTATTGGTTATAGTATATATTATTAGACAGTTATGCTGATACCACATTTGAGGTCTTCATTCCAAAGCAGCAATGTAACATTTTTCCAGATGTTTAAAAATAGTGCATTGAATAAAATGACAGCAATCATCCAGTTTGGTGCAGAAACACAGATCAGTGGAAGGACAATTCTAACTTCAGTGTAATTTAAACTCACATTGTATCCTCCAGGGCCAGGCCAACACTTCAAAAACAGGGAACTAACAATGGACCGACATAAGCAGTGAGACTTAGCATGAATTATGGGATAATTAGCTCATTTCCCCCACAGAGACTTGTTTGATATCCATGTGTTTTAATAAGCACACCTGAAGCGTTGATGGTGCTCAGTTAACCAGGGATTCTTTTAATGCGAAATTGTACCTGCACAGGGAAAAATACATAATAAAATATATATACTGTAGGATGAGAGTATTGGCTATATTGAGAACATATAAAACAGGTAAACAGGTTTGTTGAAAAAAAGAGTTATACGAGATCCTGTGCATCATGTACACAGCTAGAAATGTCATATGAGCAATGGGGCTGTCATGTGACAGAGAACAATAGTGCCGCCTGTCAGTATTACTGTAAATATACTGTAATGTAATATGATATATCCCCAGTTCGTAAATAAATTATATTATACATTTATTTTTGTCAAATGTATGCAAGAAAAATACATGTAAAGGAACCTTTGAATGTCGTTCTAGTCATACTAGTCACAGTTTACACTACTAAAAAAAAAAAGATTTATTTGTGTAGACACTCTGAGGTATAATAGCCCGTGTTCTACCAAAATAACTCTAAGTCTCAAGGGGCATGGTTCAATAAAAGCAGTGGTCGGCGTTGTTGCAAAAAAAATCAAATTTAATATTCAATGTAACTAAAATAGCACTGAATTTTACTGTGACTTGCGCAAGTGCACTTATGCTGCATTATTTTGATGGAGAATGATTCTGTTACACTGTGGAAGTGAGTAGATCATAAACTCAACAAACAGAAATAAATATCCTTAAGCACTACCTTACTTCCTAGTAAATTATGCAAACTCGGCCACTGGGGACGGTGACACACTGCGCATTGCTGACATCAGGTCATTTTTGACATGGAATTCTTTTCCGATACACCACGGAAATGAAAAACTGGTTTTATGTGGTGATCTCAGAATATTTCTGGACGTCACAGTACTCAGTTTGCGGCGGTTCAGGGAGCAGATTGATTCCACCTCCTAGAGGTCATTTACTCTTTTGATTGACCTCTCTCAAGGTCAAGGTCTCTCACAGCTTTCTAAGAGACTTTTCATTAATCATTTGTTAATATTTCTTTTTTTTTGTTTTATTAATATAAAAATTTTATATGAAAATCAATCACCCTATGTGTAATAAAAGCGTGTGCTTTATCATTCCAGCAAAAGATGAACAAATATATATACAACATCATTTCCTTCACATTTTTCAATCAAGTAAATAAACATCCTCAGTAAAACATCAATATTTTGAATTTCTGGCATGTCACCATAATAGACCTGGCAGGTCAAATGGCAAAAGATTACCTTTGATTACGTCAGATAGCTTTATTATTTTGACCTCACCTTGCATTACTTTTTAAGCCACCTCCCCCTCACCAGTAGATCCTTTAAAAGCACACCACACTCTCCACTGACCTTATTAGCTGAGAATTGTTTGAGCCTTAATATTTCTATTTGCTGCTATATCAAAAATTGAGGTCTTTGTTTTGCAAGAGCGACTTGGGTCTGTGCCGCTTCAGCATGTGTAAGATTGACTAACTGCTATTAGTGCTGCAGTTTTCATATACCTTTAATAAATGGACGCATTGTGCACATTGCATGCAGCTTCAGTGAGTCATATAGCTGTTGCTGAGCAACATGACTTGGTCTGTAGGAGTCCTCAACCTGCCAAATATTGAATTTCTTCCTAGACTAACAATCACCACATATATTAACATTTCTGTTCATACTTTCAAAATATATATTCAACAACCTGAACATAAAATGGGGGGGGGGGGGGGGGGTTGTTGGCCAGTGGGAAAACCCGTTTAGAGGGCTGCGGTCGCCGCACGGTTGAGTGGGGGATAGGGTGCCCCCTCTTGTTTG
>JAODKE010000051.1:20244809-20299809 GCA_026779605.1 Mormyrus hasselquistii
TCATCACACCAGCTGCTGTATCTGAAAAATAAGATCCAGGGACACACACAAAAAGTATACATACGCAGAAACCAGTGCTACCATTATGACATGGGAATACGCTTGTGTGGTTGTATTTGGTATTTCAGTACTCAGTCTTCCTTTGAATTCAGCCAATAAGTGAAACATTTACATTTTGAAAGCCTCACAGCACTGTTACATCTTTACATTATTTTGCAGAATTTTAATAGTCACCTGAGGGATCGGCTATTCTGAGTTTTTGAATAGTACGCTTAAAAGAAAATCACACTAAAACATGGCTGTAATTTGGCTCCAGTGGCATTTAACAGAACAAAAAAACAAATAGAAAGAGGACATGCATCTTTCACAGTAAGAAATGCATCTTTCACACAGAAATGTTCAGCTCAATGCAATGTCAAAGATATTGTCTACTATTGATACTATTCGCACATCATGTTATGGAACCTAAACTTTTTTGAGCAGAAACAAGGTAGCCTATGGATAAAGAATCTAATGAGGTAATGTGGCCCCTGGCAAGTAACTTGCTAATTAAAGACGAAAGTCACTGGAGTTGATGAGGTCAGAGGTGTGACTAATGTGGCCTCATAAAAGGGGAATGCTAGCAGTTGACATGGAAGCTTTAAGGCTGGTCATTAAAAATGAAGCTCCAGTAGGGAAGCATGCGAATTTCTGAGACGCAATTACTAAGAATGCGACACTTGACATCTTATCGATGTGCCACACTGACGTGCGCTGTTTAATTATTAAACCTGACACATGTCGGTTTTTAATTTAGAAGGAATGGTAAAATAGTGCGGAGGTATGGATTTGTATGAATGTGGAATAGTTGATGTCATCATGTTGGCAAAGGCATTACTCAAGACTTAAGAAGGCTCACCTTGTTTAAATGAACATTCTGCTGTTGAAGCGTTTCAATATTTGTTTGGGGTCTGAGCTTCTCCCTGAGGCAATTTTTAATAGACCGTCACCTAGTTTTCAGATGGCAGGTCGGTCTGCGCTCTGGAGGTCATGCTCACCTCCCATTGGTCAATTAGTTTCTTGCACGAAGGCCTTTACCATTTTATCCATTTGCATTAAGTCAGAAAGTCTGGTGTTATTGTTTCTGTTTCTGTACATATTTTCACTTTTTCCCTCCCCCTCGCAGATTAAATTTGCATTATGAAACTGCCTTTATACCAGTTGTAAAGTGACCTATTGATTTTTTATTTCTTTCATGGTTCAGCCCAGATAGCTGTGTCTGTTTTTTTCGTGTGTTGGGACAGTACGGCCATATCATTTCTCTGCGTGACACACATTACCTTGAGGGACCAGAGCAAGTTCTTCTTCAGTGGCCTTACCAAGGCAACTAAAGTATGGATGAACCATGGCAGCGATTTATGCAAGAGCAACGTTTGTGTTTCAATTCTTTATTTTAAAAATGGATAACAGGTCACACACTTAAGGAATCTAATGAATATTTTCAGATTTGCAAACGGTGGCAGAAACAGCACAGGCTCACAACAAATGTGTCAAAAGGCTTCCCTCAGATGCAATGAAAACCTGCAGGTTTGTGGGCCTCAAAATAGGTGCATTTGATTTGGAGCAGAGTTTCCAAATTAGCTTTCTGCACTGTCCATTTTTCCCATTCAGATGCCAAAGTGGGGGTGCAGTGCATGAATGTTTTGATTTTGGGGGCTAATAGCGACGGACCAAATGGAGGTAACAGATGGGGACTTATTGTATTAAAAATTCTGGCAGGGTACCACTTTAAACACCTCTAATGTACTCTGCCATATGATTTATGCTCTGCATTTAATTTCCCATCCTAAATGAAGGTGCCTCGCAGGTCGTCTCCAATGAATCCCTGACCCAGATTAATGCTGATTTTCCTGTCTCCAATCTGACAAGTCCTGCCAGCACTGTGGTCTGTTAAATCTCTTAATTATCACTAAATGATTCCGATGACGGCCGTGTCCTTGCCACATGGCCGTCTGTTCGACACTGGCGTGCCCATTGATCCGTTCCTCATCTCAGTTCTCTCATCACAAAGAGCGCGTGCATTGCCCCAACCTCGCGGGTCACTACGCCAACAGCAAGATGGCCGTGATTACTGAGCATGCTCTACAGTGCTCTGCTAGCAAAGCCCATCACTTCGTTGTAATGATACCAAGAACTCTAGGCCGTCCCCCACATTTTACAAGGAACCGCCCTCACTGCAAATAAAATTACAGGCATCGTTCAGCTTTGAGGTGTGTAAAAAAGAAAAGTAATACCTGTGTAAAATCCCAGTACTGAATGAAAGAGGCAATAAAAGTCCAGAGGCAACAGAAAAGTATCTGAAAATTGTGTCAATTTGCTTTAAGTTACTCATAGACTTTGTGCAAGCCTAAGCATTTTTTCCGGCATGTTTTGACTGTGTGCACCACAGAGCAGGAAATGGCTCTTAAATCACACTTGCTGTCTTGATACTCTACACAATGTACCCACTACATAACTAGGCATCAATTTACCATGACATGACTCTTGGCTCACAACACATATGAAATAGGAACAGACTGCAGCTGAGAGTTAGTGCCAGAAAGGTGCTTTTTTACTGCCATGGTCAAGCACCCGGGGGCAGAGTGAGGCTCCAGAACTCTGATTACACCTTTATCGGAATGATGGAGGGCCTCAAATTGCCTTCTTCCTTGAGGGTCCTCATCTTCATTGCGCACTATTGAGCGTCATCATTCTTGCAGGTATCTAATCACTACGGAACTGTTTTATCGGAAAGACCCACCCCTACAGGCCAACTTCCCCCAATAAAGCGTCGATGACGTTATATCCAAGATGCGTGTGTGAGATCCAAGCCGATGTTTTCTGAACTTTTTCGCGCAGTGCTCATGCTCCTCTAGGAGCCCTATCTGGCGCCTCGTTAATTAGCTGACTGCCACAAGCTCCGCCTGTTCACGCTTCCTCTTGTTGTCCAATTCCCCATGCGCCGACTCTTGAGCTACTTGCAAACGCAACTCAGCGCTGCCACCTTGGCGACCCACATAATGATGTAACAGTAATAAGTGTGAGTACCGTGACCTTCTCTAGAACTATTATCATTTCGTAGTGCTTTGCTATCCATGTGAACTTCCTCCCCAGTGAATTAAATAGCGTGTTTTAAATCTTGTGGTTATAATGGACACGGGTAATAACAACCAGGAAACGGAATCATTCTGTGCTGATAGTCACATTGGAAATAGCATACATTACGTGTCATGAGAAAGTATTTATTTATGCAGCACAAAATCACCCTACAGTACCAAATTTTTGCTGAATAACCTACATAATCATCATGCAATATAAATAGCATGCAAATGGAAAAACAAATCCTCATAGTAGCAGTTCCAAAAAGTAGACAGCAATAACATTGATTATGCGTTTTCTGTTCCTTCAGAGACAAAGGTACCAGTTTATTGTTACTAGGCATTGGCACCCCACCATGCGACAAGAAAAATATTCTTGGCCACAAGGATTGTGGTTCAATATCTTTACCTGTAATTTGTTTATCTCTGGACACATATTGCCAGTCAAGAAATGTTCTGCGCAAGCAGACTTCAAAACTGACTACCAAGCGTGTGGCTTCTTTTGAAAACAGAAACTGTAGTATGTGCCAGCTGTGCATGAAAGACAAAAAAGACAAATTCCTATGTCTCTGCGTGAAATAGAGTTGAAAATTTTCATTGTATCTGTTGCACACAGTTGGTTCTTTATATTAATATCCATGAGGGAAGTCCATGAGCGAAATATTATGGTTTGGATTAGTTTTCTACCCCTGCAGTCAGAGGGGAGGGTTAAATGTTATTCTCAGGTACCAATATAATGTTACCATAGAAGAGTAATATTTCTTTGATATTATTTTTTAATATCACCCCCTCACCCCAATCTGCTGTTTTTTTCTAATCCAACCCAAACCTTCAATCATTTGGAATTTTTGTTCTTTTTTTGTCCACCTCATTCCACAACTCAACCAATTACCAGGTGGTGCATTACCTGGTTCCAGTGATCTACCAGTGAAACTAGACATTCTGCAGAGTCTGGTTGGGGAGCTCAGTACTAGGACCCTCGATCGGGGAGGTTTACATCCTTGTTTGAACCATGGACCCCCAAATGAAAATGTACCTGGTCTAACAACATCACACCGTGCTTATTTATCCTTAATGGTGGGAGGGGGGGTCCTCCCTAAATACTTCCGGCTCTGAGTCTCTGCTCTTCTCTTATGGCTGGAAAGCCTTCCTCAGGGACGCTACAGACGATTGTGGCGGCGCTGAAGCCCCATGACAGAGCTGCTATTCCCCATTATCACTTAGAGAATAGAGCAGCTTCCACAATAAACACTGTCTGAATTGCCAGGCACGAGGGACTCTGACGGTGACCTTGGGTCTCCTTGAAGCTGAGGCGGTTTTTCAGCCTCGTATGGATGCAGCGTATCCCTCATGGCGCCCGAAGCAGCACCAGCCGTTCATAAAATAGCCCCAGCTGTGATTAAGATCCTTAATTCAAGTGAATAAAATCTTCAGTGAATAATGCAACATGCTGTAATACTGGTGACGATAAATTACGCTTCAGAAGTTTTTTACAACTTAGAAAGTTAAAAATAAATACGTCATACGTACATGTGTCTGTGTGTCTGAAATGTACGCATCCGTCCACAAGATGCGGTTTATTTAAATGAAGACCTTTGTCCAAATGGGAAATCGAATAGTTAATTGCTTCAAGTCACGGAGAATGACAAACAGGGTAAAATCATTGCAACAATTCAGTTTATCTGAAGTCACAGACTAATTGTAAGAAAATTAATTAAGAATTTTGCATGGATAGATTGGTTCCACTGTTTGGCTGAAGGTGAGAGATAAGTATTAGTGTGAAATCTGCCTGTTACTCAGTGATACGAGACGGTGAACTTGAACCTCTTTTCCTTCCTGAGAAAGCAGACAGATGTGATTCTTTTTTGCCTTCAGGTTACTATCCTGAGTGTAGCTAAGGTTTAAGGTTATCGGTGAGCCTGTAAATAGTTATGTAAGGTTACCAAGCATGTGTACCAGCATGTGGAACTGTCTGCTTCCTGACAAACCTGTGTAGAATTTTGTTTAAACTTGCATAGACATAAAATATTATGCAGGTTTATACTTTATTTGGTCACATGCTGACAATGTGTGTCGGTTTTAGTGATTATTGACAGAAGGGTGAATAATCTTATTTGGTCTCCGTATTTCACATTTTATTACCATGCAGTCTTTTGATGACTTGCTTCTTTATTATTTGTGGTTTTAATTACATTGTGGTGTGGTTGCTCTGTGGGAAGTACTGTAGCCTCATGCTTCTAGGGCTGACGTTGGTGAGTGTGGAGTCTTCACGTCCTCCCCTTGCCCTGCAGCTTTCCTCTCATAGTGCTAAGATATACAATTAGACGACCTGGCCACACTAAGTTTCTTAACGTTGTCGAGTGTGTGTACAGTCATGGACTGGCATGCCATCTAGGGTGTTCCTCAGTCACTATGCTGCTCTGCGATTGGCTGTAAACTCCCCCCTTCAACCCTGTACTAGATAAGCAGTTGGAAGATAGAGAGGCTGACATATCGTAGAATTTACCCTGTTTTCCCACCAAATTAAGCAACTAATCATTTATTCTCCACTTTTACCAATAAATTTTGGCATTCAATGCAAACAACAGTGATTAATTCAGGAATTAATACCAGTATTTGAACTGGTAACTTTACAATCAAAGGTTTATCATGTATTCTATCAGCCTTCACTTATTTAAGATCCATGCATTCTTGCTGTATTTGTCCATTAGCAAGAAATTAAGAATTTATAACCTATTAATTTAGTGTTATCCTATGATGATAAACCTATAATCCAGTGACTGACTGAGCAGCTTTCATTTTACCTGATCTCAGTGTTTTCAGAAGAGCTAAAATTATGAGCTGCAGACACTGAGCAACAAACTAGCTAAATTGTAAATATGGGTAGTAACACAGGACTGTAGGCAAAGTCAGCTGCTTTGCATAAACCGAGAGCTTTTTTGCCTTATTAATAATGTATGTATAGTACTGTAATGGAAAAAGGTTTAGGGTTTCTAATTAAAATTAGAAGGAAATAAAATGGATTTTAGAAATAATTAGTAGAAAATAAACCTTCTTAAATCCTTCGTTAATTTTGCGCTCTCTACAAATAATTGTACAATAAATAATATAAAGATTATACATTAAACATGTTATAACTTAGAAAGCAATTTATAGCAAACTCAGAAAATGGAAGCTTAGCAGACTTTCGGTAAATGGGTGTGTGTGTGTGTGTGTGTGCGTGCGTGTCTCTGTGTGTGTGTGCGCGTGTTTTGGTGCATGCTTGTGTGTCTGCGTGTGCATGTGTGTGTGTGTCTCTGTGTGCATGTGTGTATGTCTGTGTGTGTGTGTGTGTGTGTGTGTGCGTGCATGTGTGTATGTCTGTCTCCGTGTGTGTGTGTGTGTGTGTGTGTGTGTGTGTGTGTGTGCGTGTGTATATATGTGTGTGTTCTTTCTGGGAGTTCAGTATTTTTCCCATCACTTTTTTCATTCCCACCTTATAAACTCACTTATGCAGATGAAATCCTGTTGGTCCTTTGCTATACACACTTAATGATATCAGTTTAACATGCCATAAATAAAACTACATACTGTAGTGACAATTGTGTATTTATATTTCAGTAGTTTCCATAAACCCATGTTTCTCAGCCACTGGATCGCAGACCAGTAGCAGTTTGGCGAGATTAACCAATAGTGTTGGGCAGTGTAAGCAACACATGAAATATCGTCAAATGAATTTTTATAGATTAAAAAAATGAAAAACAGCTATTGACGGGGAAGATTTCTTAATAGGCCTACGAAGACACCGCAGAGCTGACCGAGTGAGTGGAGCACGTTACAGGCTACTGTGCTGGTAATGCCATGAAGACGATGACGTGCTCCCTCTGTGGAAGGTTCAGCTGTCGGTGAAGAAACTGACAGAGTTGAATCTTTTCAAAAAGGAGATACTGTGGATAAACAAGACAAAATGTCGTCGGTGGTGTGGTGGTACTTTTTGCAGTTTAAAGTCCAACACCCAACAGACTGGTGCTGGGTACTGTAAACTATGCTGAAAACGCGCCAACTAAACGTGAACTTAGGAGCATTGCCATTCAGTAGGACATAGAGAATGCAAGTGCTTACAGTCACAAACACCAGCAATTAGGGAAATTAGGGAAAAGAAATACGGGTCAAATCACATCCCATATTGGATAAAATCCTACCAGCAATGTCAAACCCATTCCCTGGAAGAAACAGTGAGGCATTCAGAGAAAAACCCTGCAACCAGCCATACTGCCTGCCAGTAGAAATACTGTTATGCCCTATGACAAACAGGCTTATTTTTGTACGATTTATGTATTCAAATTATATTCCATTTTGAAATCCATTCAATCTGTATTGTTTCATGTTCTGAATCCAAGGGCAAATTATCGGCATTTTAATTAAGCAAAAAGGAGTCTTGAAATAAATGACTGATTATTTGAATTGTATTGTGATAATTATGAATATCGATTTATAGATTTACCGATACAGAACCAATGGCGAATAGCTGAGCTATGTGTTTGAAAAGGTCGAGAGACCCTGCATGCCCTAGACAGTACTACATACACAGATCATGCACTTGGAGGTCAAACGGAATAAACGCTCTATAGATTTGTAATTGTACATATCCCTTCTGTCGTGGCATCTCTTGCTCTCCATACTTCTCCTGCAGGTTTCACATTTTCTGGTGGCAGAGCTTCATCCATAAGACCCACAGACATTTGATACAGCATCTTCTACTCCAGCTACTCTACTCAGTTTACCTTGCAGAGAAAAGTATTCTGGCATCTTTACAGTATGTTGTCCATGTTTCTCGTTAAGTGCTAATTGTGCTGTGTTGTTTGGAAATACACTTAAATACTTATTTGTCCTGGAGGAGAACAGTAATTTATTTACCTTAATTTTGTCACGGTTGGTGGAGTTTTTGCCCTCGATACTCTCAGTACGTCTGCAGCATGATGTGCAAAACACAGCCAAAGATTATGTTCCTTTCCTTGCTTTTTGTGTCAATGCAATTGTCACCTGTAGGTTTTGGCTGTCTTTGATGTTGAAAGCGCCCCTCACCTGCTGAAGGTTCCACTGACGTCTCTTTCTGAAGTGTTTGATTCGTAATAGCAGTGGCCCTTCATGTGTCAGATTCTGCCCTGAAGAAGTTTAGCTGATGTCAGCTTATTCATTTAACCTTTTGTTTGAGGAAGATGACACGTACGGCTATGTCATCGCAGGCTTTTGGGGCTGACAATCCAATCTACGCCACACCAATCGGAGGGGGCTCTGATTCGTGAAAACTGTCAGTTGGACTAGATGTGCCGCACATAGAATAATTCGTTCTGTCTTTGAGGAATTAAATTTTGCTAATTACATTATACATTAGTTATCTAATTGAAGTAATTCCCATTAAGAACACAGGAATCAAACCGAGGGCCAGATTAGTGGTTGCCCAGCTACCAAATCCAAAAGAAGTATTCCGCTGGCCGTCAGTCCAGAATTCCGCAAGTATTTGCCAATTCTGCCTTGCCACACTGTGGAATTCTCATTAATGCTCATAAGGATTTATTTATTTATTTAGACACATTTGTTATGAGTATTCAAGTGGCTTTGTTGACATCACTCTTCAAACAGTCCAGTTCTAGCCCAGATGTCCATTATCAATGTGTGGTTTTTGCATTTAAATTGGATTCACCCGACAGCTTGTGGGGGGTGATATTGCCTTTATGGATGAATGGCAGGCTAACCAGCTGCGATGAGCCCATTTTAAACCATTGGAATGGAAAACTATGATACATTTAAAGCCACCGTTGTCTCTGCTTCTCTGTGTTGTTTACATATCTATGCAACTGATTTATATTTAAGTCTTAATTAGCGAAACTCCTCATATAAGAACACTTGCGAAATGTTGCCATTGCATGAAAGAAGAACATCCACAGTCCAAAGAGTTTGATCATTCTGCTGTCATGTATTTGACAGTTTTGTTGTTCTTCTTCTTCAAAGATACCTTAATCATTTTAAAACAGACTATGTGGCAAATCTGGCCGTGTTTCATGATTTATTGGTGACATTAAATGCCTAGGAATTGCAGGACGTGCGTTAACCAGTATTCATGATGGCATTTCCAGACTGTTGGCTCACAGATCAAATGTTATAACAGATGTTTTGTTTTCTAGGTAATGATTTATGGAGTGTAACATGTATTGAATTTGCAACAAAATAATTGAGAGTAAACTTAATTTCATATATTTTATATATTTAGATTTTTATTACTTGCCATATATAATCCTTATGCTGGGTTTTATTATTTTTTTTTAAGTCAAATCAAGGTGTGAGACATTAAATAAATGAAAATGTATTACGTATATAAATACCTAAATACTAAATCAAAACAAAAGATATTTTCAATTACTATTGTTTTTTCAAAATTATAGTTCTGTTATTTTTTTAAAAAAAAATCTGTTCTTAAATGCATATAATAGCAATATACTGAACTACCGAGTTAAAGGGTACTTCCTTTCATTTGGTTGTCTGTTATGTATATTTGGAATCTTGCCAGTTTTGTATTTGAATTCCAGCTTTTGAATTAGGAAGACCAACAAAATTTTCCACTTTCCTTGAGGGGACATGAATAATGTAGTAGTACATGCTTATTAATGCATTAATTAATCAGTGACTAAGTGTTAGCTATGTATGTGTGATTAATCAATCATGACAGCTCATGTATTCCATTCAGGCACGATATTAACGCAACACTTAGTTACTGGGTAATTAATGCATTAAGTAAGTATTATTTCCAAGCAAGCAAATACATTTTGTTCAATTTTTTCATGTTTGTTTCTTTGCATTTGTCACATTTTCCTGGTCTATGATGTGAGTGTTTAGCTAAATCTCATCTGCCCCCCTTTCACCCTCAGTTGGTGCTGCATCCTTCTGTAGTGACATTTTGGCTTGTACCTCCTTAAGACCCCAATAGCCCCACCAACACTAATACTCCTTAGTGTAGTAGGAGCACTCGAGGCTTGCATTTTGACATTGGTGCTGGTGGGATGATATAGCCCCCAGGAGGAATATCAGAAGCTGCCCTAACACATTGTAATTTGACAGTACTTCTGTTTGCGTTTTTTACCTGCACGGGTAATCATCAGCATCGTCGTGGTGACCGCTCACGATGCTACCAAGTTTTAAAAAGGAACATAGGACCTACTCAGCATGTGTATTATTCCTCAGAACATGTGTCTGCTTCACCCTGTGAAGTGATACATACCTGTCGGAAGTTCTAATACCGTTTACACCGAATCTGATTTGTTTGGGAAGAAAAGCCCTTTGGCGGGTCATCCAGTGGCACAAGCTGGCCTTCAGGACCGGGAAGAGCGCTGAGCAAATTCGCCGGCTCAATAAATCACATACCAGCACAGCAACAATGTTCAGCATCCCACGTGGCAGCAGCTTATCTGGCTGCCGGCAATGACGCTTCCCAAAGCTGCGTGCGGAACTTAGCTGCCTCGAGAGGCAAACACGGCGACACAGATGGGAGCCACAACAATTTTGGGTCTTCTGGTTGCTGCAGAGAATGATAACCGTGGAAGCGTGTAAGACTTTGTAAGCTCAGACTGATCAATGAGCATTAAGAGGAGCTCATATTGTGTCAACAATGCGATGCAGAAGACGCTTTGATCCGAGTGAAAATGCGTACATTTTGGACAATCAGCCTAGGGAACTTGGGCATATTTGTTCTGGGGAAATTGCATTGAAACTGCCAGCAAACACTGAGCATTGCACTGAATAGAGAATTCTTCCCCAAAAGACCCCAAAGGACAACTTCATTTAAGCTGCTTTGAAGCCTTTCTCTGTCTATGGTACAGATACTCAAGCCTTCCCCTGACAGCAGGAAGAGATGGTCAGAACCGTATATGTGAAGACCAAAACCTTTCATTGGCAGTTATAGTCAGTTTACCGGTGCAACCCATTCATATATAATAACCATGAAAAGATGCATGTGAGGCGTGTGTTTTCAGTAAAGTTAGGAAGATTAATAACGCGAATCCACTCCTCTTAGTCAAAACATATATTTAAAATATTTTTATTCAATACAAAGCAAATGATATTTTGACATCCCTAGAGAACCAATATAAAATTAATTCACAGTTGGAGTATCCATTGACCTATAAAGAAATTAATGTAACCTTGGATGCAAAAAGGTTTTATATTTCAATTTTGTTACTTTGTAACCTCTTCTGTGTTTTGTTACCTAGCAATTGAAGCTGTTTTATTAAGCTGAATAAAGTATAGTAACCATTGTATGAGTTCCATTTGACTAATGCTTTGCATTAAAACTTTATTGAACATTTCTCGGTCGAACTGAAATTCAAATAAAAATACATTATGTCTGGAGACCAGGAAGGGAATAGTTTAGCTGATTTTGAAGAATACAGGGCCAGCTATGGTGTATGAACTGAAAATGGCCTTGTATTTGAATATATATCAAAACAGTAATTATTGAAGTATTGTTAATTTCTCTGTGTGACTGGGGCATGTCGGTGACCTCATATAACACACTTCTGTTTTGCGCCTTGTCCCATACTGCACGTCCAGACCATGGTCCCCTTTCCAAGACACAATGCTGCTTTTGTTTCTCTGGGTTTTCCCTCAGTGCCGGATCCAAAACAGTCCCTTTGTTTTCATCTGTCTCCGCTGTAAACTCACACCCAAAGTCTCCATTCCGTTCACCTGTTCCTGGGTCATGTGGCTTTTTTCATCACCATCCTGACTCGTCTTATGTTTCTATTGTCATAATAAGCCAGTAACATCAGAGGTGGAATGTTCAGGTCCATAAAGTACAAATCCAGACCAAGGTTATGAGTCACAGTCACAGTCTTAACTGGTTCGTTGAAACAAAATCTTGGCCTGGATTTGTACTTTTTGGACCTGACCTTTCCACCTCTGATTAGTATCATTGTAATGTGGCTGCATGATAAACTTCACCAGGCATCCCATTCACCCTGGACCCCTGCCTTGTGCACTGTCCTATTTGGAATAGATTTCAGGCTCCACTGTAGCCCTGCACTGGACGGATGGATATTTATGAATATAAATTTAATTTTCACTGGTTATTTGGAAAGTATAATACTGCCACAAAGCTTTCTGGGCTAAAATTAAGAATGTTAAAAATGAAACTTGCATTTGCCTTGTATTCTTGTTTTCTGTGTGGTTAAGCACTTGCTGTTTAATTGTTTGATTCAACATAAACGTCAGCCTGTTGCTAGGTAGGCAGATCACGCATCACCAGGCTCAACCCCTTCATCCTATCGTACGTTTTTAGGTTACCAGTACTGTTTAAGTACAGCTTTGGGATCCTATTAGTAGTGACGCTGTAATTAGCTTTCTTGAGTCACACCGCCTGATCACTTAGGTCACAGTCTTTCATTTTGGGTTGTTTTGGGGGCTGCAAATTCAAGTCTACAGGCTGCGCAGCAGTTCCCATTTTATCTCAGTAGACATCAGTGATGCAGAGCAGTCCTGCATCCCTCTGGGGGGGTGGAGGGTTCTCTGTTTTCTCAATCAGTCTGATGTGCGCAGAGTCGCCTGTAGCACTTCCTGATGAGCCCTCAGACGGCACGGCAGAACCTCCCAGTGCAGCGCTCCCCTTCGTTAGCCTCTCGCCATAAAACAACAGCGCAGAGTTATTTTGGCACGAATTGCTCATTGTCAATTCAAGGCCTGGTTTGCCTGTCTGCAGCCAGTGCTAAAACTACAAAGAACCGCTGCGATGGTGAGGGGGCATTCTGATTCAACTGCCATTTCCAATTTTGTTGTGGCAACTATTGCTGGTCAATGCATTTTCACTCTGGTTGATATTGATTTTATTTAAATTCCCTTGAAATGTATTATTAATATCATTGATTTAATGATCTGATGTGTCCAGTACATACATGCATACACACACTATGTAGACAATGAATTTAGAATGGGACAATACCCTTTATTATTTTATTATTACTTCCTTAACAAAATTGAGAGTGTCACTTTCCGCAATAAGAGGTTAAGGCCCTTAGAATTCACAGAGAATACTTTTTCCCTAATATCGTTTCCTGTAAAACACAAACTTATGGTTTCCGTGCGCACAGAATAGTTTTGATAAATTGTGGATGCATGTAATCCTTTCCATAAAGAAGACAAATGCATCCGAAAGGTCTGCACGTATTCTTAACAACGCAGGAGAATGCATGAAATAAACTGCGGTTTCAGCAAAAATGCAACAGATGCATGAATTTGCCTTCTAACTCTGCACTGCATTTCATCAGCCATGGGAACCTGTAGGCCGTTCAGCTCGAAGTTTCCTCATTTCAAAACGTTTCTGGTAAATGCACATTGAGGCACCATAGTGCAGTGTTTCGCACTGTTGCCTCACACCTCTGGCACCAGGGTTCAAGCCTCCCATGGCCCTGTGTGTGTGAAGTTTGCATGTTCTCCAGATGTTGTTGTGGGGTTTTCTCTGGGTTAACTGGAGTTATACTAAATTTCTTGTAGGTGTGAATGAGCCCTGCGCTACGTTGGCACCACATCCTAAGCTGTTCTCTGCCTTGTGTCCACAGACCCCTGGTCCTGAATAGGATAAGTAGCTACAGAAAATGGATGGGACATTAGCACACAAACTGGGGGCATGAGCAGTGAGAGATAACTACAACTGAAGGGCAGTCAGGATTGCTGCATTTCTCACAATAAGAGCCTCTGTGCCACAATGTAAATGGCTCAAATAATCTGCAAAGTGAGGTCACTGAGGACACAACAATGTAATCGCTCACAGAGCTGTTCAGCACCTTTCCTGGGAATGAGAGTGGACTAGAAGGGATACGGAGTGAGAATTAAGCCTTGTGTGTGTGCAGGTGGGGGGGAGGGGGTGTTGATGGGTGTCTCGTCCAGAGGATTCTAATTGAGTGTAAAATAGCCAGCATGAGGTTTATAAACCAATTGTTTTCTGCCGCAGAAAAGCTCGAAGTGGCCGCACGCCAGGTTATTTATATTACCGGATAGGCTCCTCTTCGAGCTGATGGGACAGAAAATTGAAATTGATCAAAACCCGGGAAAAATGGGAAGGAAAAGGGCCGGTGGGAACATGTTTCCTGAGAAAGAATTCATCCTCTCATTTATAACCACAGGCAATGGCTCAGCGCTGGAACAAGTCACTGTGAAAATTGCAAATCAAAACATTGCATCATCCATCTTAAGCCATTAAATATCAGCAGAGCCTTTTGTGATGCAGATGGAGCTGGCGATGAACGCAGCGCGCTCCTGTCCTCATTTGGGAAGAGCTGTGATGCTGATTTGTACACACACCCGTCTACCATATGGCCCCTGGACAGGTCTAGGGAGCCATGTCATATATTGTACAATCAACAGGGCCAACGTCACAATAGCATTAACATTAGGCTGTATCAGAAAAAGAATGAGCCTCTGACACGATGTTACATTTCGACTGCGCAGAATTGTTCTATTGCCCTAACAATAATATGAGAAATAGTTTTAATACTAGTTCAATGAGTTCTCTACAAATGGGCCAATTGACTCCCTTGTGCATCACATTTACATACTGATGTTTTACATCATTACTCCATCATTGTTTGATGATCAGTACAGCCAGCCCTCGGTTGTTTATGCACGTCGCCTCCATTAGGTAATCCTTTCTTTGTAAAATATCACGTCCCGCCTCTGGCCTGCACTCCCTCCCCGTGTCACTTATTGGGTATGGATTTAGCTGCAGAAACTCCCTTGCTTTATAGTCCCTCATTTATCCAGAAGAGAAATCCCCTAAGCTATCGCCGGCACTCTGTTCTGACACAATGAATGGAATGAATTCCTGCAGGACATGTTTGCATTATTAAGTAACACTTCGTCCTCTCAGTCTGCATTCTGCAGGAGGCGACCAACCTCTCCGCTCATGTTAAGAATAAAGGGACATATAAGGTCATATTCATTACGCAAAGTGATCTAATTTCACACTGTAACTGGTCAGGCCAAGTGCGGCAGCCATGAAGCGAAAGGTGGTTTAGACGGTGTTTATTATTCAGGACAAAAAGGCCTGCTGGATTTAGCCTCTGCTCATTTGTTGACGCTAACAACATTGTCATATTTCTAGTCGCTAAATGAAAATCTCCAGAACAGCATGTTAAAACCACAGTGTTTTGGGAGTATAATTTCTCCAAGGTTGATATTTCAACGTTTTTTGTAAAGAGTAAGAAAGAAGCTGTTAATAAAAGTAGTATATAAAGAGTACTAGCTGTTTGTAAAAGCACTCCATGGTCCATAGGATAAATGCTGGAGCGGTCTGTCAAATGCGCCGTCCTCCACAAACCATCGTTCTTCCACTAGATGGCTGCTGGACTCAAATTCCTCCCTTTAATCATTCTGAGCTGATCCACTGATGCGCCGCTCTACCTTTAGTCAAGCCGATTAACTCCACTAACATACTGTAAATGAGAAACAAGGGATTGCGTGTGCCTACTCGCCCCGTTGGCCGCCGGCGGGCAGGGAGTGCGAGGGGGTCAGCGTAACGCATGAGCCGGGGTCAGGGCTACAGAGGCACTGGTTTCAATGCTCAGGATGACAGCGCTGCTACGCTGATAAGATAAGAAGGACTGGCTGTGTGCAAAAAGGGAAACTATAAATGGTAAATGAAGACGTCAAGGTCGTGCTCTGAAAAGGCACACCAAATGAAATATCTATACCGAAGGAAATCTCTATACCAAATGAAATATCTATACAGAAGGAAATATCTATACCAAATAAAATATCTATAATGAACAAAATATCTCAACTTTTCATGTTATTCTTCATAATATTTTATTAAACCACTAACAGTTAAAATTTCATCCTTCCTATTGATATAGAATATATATATATGGCAGAGTAGGGCTTACAGTAAGGTTGTCATACTTAGCATTAGCATTAGCATGAGCGGTCCCCAAAAGATATGTTTACCTGACGCGTGTGTGTGCGTGTGTGTGTGTAGGATAAGGATCTTTTTGAAACTATTGACAAAAAATATAACACTGGAAAGTGTCCCAGCACAGGTGTGCTCTCGCTTGATAAACGAGGATAATGAGAGTTTCAGCACTGTTTCCAGTCATGACCCCAGTGCATTACTGGTGACCTCCATCATCTGTTTATGGGAATGTATTGCCGACTATTATCATTGCCAATAAGAAAGAGCATTAAGCACTTTCACATTAACATATCAATACATACTGTGATGAGCAAAAACGGAAAGGGTAGATCTGCGCGAGATGATGCATTGAATTCCCACCAGTAGTGAAACAACCTAGGTGTGCTTTTAACTTAATGGGAATGTTAAAATGTGATATGTAATTAAGCGTGAATTCATTATACTCGATGCTGACCACATGCTGCAGGAATGTGCTTAACTTATTATTGTGTATAGTGTTATTGTGTATGATCCGGTGTTGCTGATAATCTGTAAAGTTAAATAAATATGACAATGAGATGGGGAGGAGTAGATTCTCCATATACTTTGCACTATTATCAATCATTATGTAGGACTGACTTCTTTTTTCTGTCTCTCTCCCCGGAAATAGGAACCTGGTGTCCCTTCCTGGTCCTCCCTTCCTGGTCCCCCCTTCCTGGTCCTCCCTTCCTGTTCCCACTCTCATCCTCAGATTAAGTCCCCCTTCCTTCCCAACATTGCTGTGTCATGTTGTCCTGTTCTCTAAAGAATGTCGCAAGACATTTCACCAAAAAAGTGTCAGGTAGCTAGTTAGTGCTTTCTCAATTAACAGTGCCAATGATTCACAATCCTATTTTTACACATGTAATGCAATCAGTGTGAAGAGTGTCATTCATATTTGGGATCACACGTATATTTTGGATCACCTTTCTAACTCTGATCCAGTCCTCTGATCTGAAGGTGTTATATTCAGTTCAGTTTCCCTTTTAAAAAATAGGAAATAATCCTTTTCTGTTGAACATTGCTTAGTGTTTCCAGTGTGCTTCTGATCTTATGTTCAGTGCCGAGATTTTGCTGTGGGGGTGTCGACCTTTAACCCACAGGCAGCACACACAAAGACAAGCCGACCACTAGACAACAGGAAAATGTAATCGATTTCCTCCAGATGGGAGCAGACACAGCCTCTGAAGATGGAGGAAAGGAAAGGCAGCCCTGAGACTGAAGACGTCGCTCCTGCAGCCTCCTCACTCCATTCCCAATAGCACTGACAGGTGAGTCATCAGAATACAGCATTTCTCAGGCTTCCAGGTCACGCACACTGCTGCTGACACGAGTGCACAGGCTATGGAGCACAATTTATTATTATTCCTCCTCCCTCTCATTTAGTCTCACGGAAAGTGAGGTATTTCTCTCTCTCTCCTTATTGTCATGGTGAGTAGCTGAGCTCTGGCTGTCTTGGGTGAGTAAGGGAGTGTAGGGGAGCTTTTTGCTAATCTAAGCAAGTGAGAATCTTGACATAACCAGTTTGCTGTAAAAGGCTGCCTGATTGAACTCCCTGTACACCTTTATACACCTTAATATATTTACAGTATTTAAGTGATATGCTTTAATCAGAGTGCTAATAGGGAATGTGATTCATAAACATGGTTTAGTAAGTTTGTTATCTATTTAAGTACAGGGAAACCTAGACTGCCCTGGTTTGAATATTGCTTATCAAATTATTAATGAGAGTTTATCAGATTATTAAGCAGACAGTCACTGGAGGGAAGCCTGGAGATTTTCCCAGCACTTGGCAAAGTGACACTTGAGGATCAGCTCAGAATGTCAGCAGCTTTCAGACAGATACGAAATTTTCCTGATGAATTTTCATTTTATTGCTTGGGCTGATACAGGACAATGTAATTGCTTGGTCTTGTGAATGATAAAGTAATTGCATAGTCTAGTGAATGATGCAGTAATTGCTTAGGTTTGTGAACGGTAAAGTAATTCCTTGGGCTTGTGAACAATAAACTAACTGCTTAGTCTAATGGATGATAATGTAATTACCTGGACTGATGAATGATAAAGTACTTGCTTACTTTGATGGATGATAATGTAATTACCTGGACTGATGAATGATAAAGTACTTGCTTACTTTGATGGATGATAATGCAATTCCTTGAGTTAATGAATAACAATGTTTTTACTTGGTCTGATGGGTGACCAAATAATTACATGCTTTATGAATGATAATGTTGTTGGATATGTAATTGCTTGTGCCGATGAATGAATGTAATTGCTTAGTCTGATGAATGATTATGTAATTGTTTAGTCGGAGGAATTCATGTAGTTAGGCTAGTGGATAATAATAATGTAATTGCTTAGTCTTCTGATTGTAATTGCTTGCATTGATGAATGATTATGTAATTGCTTGAATTGATGAATGATTATGTAATCGTTTGTGTTGATGAATAATGTAATTACTTGGCCCGGTGGATAATGCAATTGCTTAGTCTAATGAAAGATAATGTCATTGTTTAGTCTGATGGATTAATGTAATTACTTGGGCTGGTGGATAATGTAATTGCTTAGTCTGAAGAGTTATACAGTAATGTAATGCTTGGGCTGATGGAATTGACAGTTTGTCGCATTCTTTAATGTAATTAAATTTTTCATTAAGAGAACAGCAACATTTTGCATATCATGTTTTTCAACAGTAATTTTGAAAATCAAAAATGTTTTTGCCCTTTATCCATATTTTAGCCTGGATTCTGGCATGACAGGGTGCATCTGTCCGAAGCTCAAAACTATGGTCAGTTGCAGAAAAAAGACGTGCTGTGTCATAATGCTTTAGCACTCATCAAGATATCTATTTTCTGCTATAAGCCCCACATAATTGCTGTCAGGATTTTACAAGGTGAAGAAAAACGTCTTAGGGTACTTTTAAATCCCACCCATCCCAAATCGAATCCCAACCAACTTTCAGGCCGTGATACTGGATAATCTTTAGAGCCAGTTTCCACCAAAAAGATATTCTGAACATTGCACACAGACACTGCCAAATTGCTGAGGCGCTCTGTAGCAGTCAACTAAATTCAGACTAAAAGGTCCATATGAAATGACCAGGCTGAGTTTTCTCTTATGGAAGGTTATTATGCACCTCCTCAGAGTAAATTAAATGTAAAAATGCTTACTCTGAAAAGAGTGTTAGACTGCTGCACCAATGTCAGCGTTTTTATAACTATATAATGTATAAAAAAACAACACATGCATGGTCTAAATGCCTAACATATCAGATTATGGATATTTACCTATGAGAAATGTAATATTAAATATGAATCTGGATGCTGAAAGTGTCAATTTCATTCATGAAGGTGCTTCAAAGTATGATAACTTCTTTCTGAAGAGCTGCATTCATTGTGCTCTTCCACTCCTCTCTCATTAATCAAAAAGTCAAAAATTACTGTCAGGAGCATTCAGCTCTCATTAGGCTGCTTTAATCCCTTTGGAATAATTGAGTATGAACACAGTTATGTAAGTTCTATATTTTGATAACACCATGTAATATGCTTCTTTGATATTATTAATTAGAAAATTTAACAATGTGATTTCATATGTTCTAGCACTATAACTAAAACTGTAATTTGTATTATTGGTGGACATTTGTGTGTTCTTGAGCATTATATGATGAGATACTCCCCCAGCAATGTGATTTAGGATTTGTGTGTGTGTGTGTGTGTGTGTGTGTGCGTGTGTGTGTGTGTGTGTGTAGCTGGTTTTATCTTCTGTTACACCTTCTTACCTACTGGGATGCAGTTGGAATCAGTATCGACTTCTGGTTAAAAGTGGATGTTTTGAAGTTCCATTTGTATTTCAAATCAGTTTCAAACTCTTGAAGATATCGCCCAGCATCCCGCTGTGAGAAAAGAACTATTTATTTAGAGGAGTTCTGGGAAACCTCAAGAACACAAACAATGATAAGCAAAGTAGCAGACTTGTCTCCATAAGCTGTTGATTTCACATGAATAATGGAGAGCATTAACAGAAGGACACAAGATGAAATAATTTAGCATTTTGCAGAAGGAGGAGATTGACTTGGCCTCTGAGCATGAAGAAATCACAAAACGTGCAGTACTGCATCCACTGCACGGACTGAGACGGAAAAGGCTCCCCTTGAAACTCAAAGGAGAGCCTTGTCATTCTGCCCTTCCCATGCCTGCTTCACCTGCGTTTCTACAGTAAAGTACCAAGTTGCGCATATCGAATTGGGTGGAAGCACCAGCTGAACAACTTCATGTGGCTCTCAGCTATTTCTGGTTACCAGCAGATTCTATTCCACATATGTGGTAACCACATACGCTTCACTGTGTAGGTAACAAGCAGGGTATCTCTGCTATGGTTAGCAATTACTGGTTGATGGACACAGCCTCCGTGGGACCTCCGCCATGACAGCTAAATAAATGTAAACAAAGTTGATTTTCCCATGTAAATTAAAGATGTCATCACACCTCGGACACTTTTCTGTGCTCATGTTACATGCAGACAAGACGTTTGTGGTGGTATTTAAGTGGGACATGGAGAGAAGGCTTCCATCAGTAGTTTCTCATTAACTCTGCTACTGGGTACGTTAACGCAGGGACCTGTTCCCAAGTAGTTTTTGTAAGGTGATGGAAATGGAAAGACTGAACTAAGCAAGCAAAGCTATTGCAGCCATAACCTCTACAGGACACCAGGGGTCTTAATGGATTCATGCCCTGCACACATTAACTCCACAGGTTTCTGTCTGGGGAAGAGGTTCAGTGGCCACTTATAATAGCCCCTTTGGCCTTTGAAGATATCGTGGGGGACTCCAATGTCAGGGCTGCGACCAGGTCCCAGCAGGGCTAGACAAAACAGGTAGGCTGGTACAAAAAGCACTGCAGCCCCCGGGGGATGTGGGCGGATGTATTTCTAACAGAGAGCCCCGGGGCCTCCTGCAGGACATCCAGAGGAAGTATCACACTGAATACCAGACTATTTCTTTGCAGATACATCAGAAGTTCCCAGTGCTCTTGGCTACATATACGTGCACATTTCAAAAGCATAAAAAAGATATTTTACTCTGGTGGCAGTAGAAATATTGAGAAAACCTTTCATAATAAATGGTTCATGCGAGCAGAAATCGCAATACATATTGAAGATTATTGACAGAATATGAAAGTTCAAATGTATTTCCTAATCTAATGTCTGGGTACAGTCACACGGATTACAGCCAGGATTTAATTGCTTATGCTGTGAGATTTGCCACATCAAAGATTACTCTATGTTCTTTTGAAGCGGTGTTTCTGAAAGGTTCTTTTCCGTTAGTTATTCTAAATACGACTTCTGTGAAAAATGTTATTTATCCCTGACTTGCTCAGCAATGTATGTTAGGTCTAATCATTTCATTGTGTCCAACTACAGGAAGATCATTTTTAGCAGAGGGTGAGATGGACCCCATCTAGAAATTTGAGTGTTGATTCAACATGCCAACAGGCGTGGGAGGGGTTGGGGGGGGGGGTCCCAGTGGTGCAACTTGGCAAGATTGTCAGCACAGTTTAGTGGAATGAAGTTGCATCGTTTTTTATTCTGTGGAAAATGAAAGATCAATCTGCTGGCCATATTTAATAATGAATTATGAACATGTTGGATGAGCTGACGAAATCCCCCATCTTCAGCCAAGGAAAATGGCTGGTCGTCTGATGCAATCATCTCCATTATTTTAGTAGTTATGTCTTTAGCTCTAATGCTAAAAGATTAAACAGAGATTAAATATCAGCCAGCAGTAGACTGAGAATCCATATTTTAACTCAGAATGTAAATTTCCGGGGGAAGGGGGGGGGGGGGGGTTTGTATGAAAGAGTGTTGGTTCAGAACAGGGAACAGCTTTTCGTTTTTCAGTACGGGATGTCCCCAAATTATACAACACTGAAAAAAAAATGTAGCAGAGATAAGATCAATTCAAAGTGTTCAAAATAGTTTAGAAACTGATAGATGAAATAAATTCATAAAGTCACGCAGTCGTACCTTCTAGGGATATTCTGTCCTTTCCATTGATGGTTATGTCCACATCAAATTGGCAAAGTGTGCAGAAGGAATGGAATTTGTCTTCCTTACTCTTTGAAATGAACGTGTGTTCTTTGGAACATTCTCAATTGTACAAAGTTTTTCATTTAGACATTTTGAATGAGACCATCCTCTGTAAATAAAATCATTAGGGTGGGGAGGGTTCAGCCATCAATGTAAGTTGGAATGTAAGTGTAGCATCACGGCAGGCAAGCAGGCAAGGGAAGCTGTAAATGCGAGCAAAACAGGATTTAATGACGATAGACAGACTCTGAACAGGGAACGTAACAACGTCAATGACGGACCTGGGGAAACAGACTTGAACGCGGACTGAAATACACAAGACTAATGGCAGGAAACATAGAACGTGGGGCAAATGGAAGGATTCCACATGGGGTTAACGAGGTAGGCATGGGATCCACGCAGACCACAGGATGGGCTTCTCTGTTGGCCACACCAACACCTGTTCCAGCATGTAGTTTAGCCATTTGATTATGTTATTTGAAAATGTGATTAAGTTTCACCATTTGATTATGGAAAAGAGCGTCTTTGAATGTCAGGCAAGGTCACCAAGTAATGACCCGGTATTCTGGCCAATCCAGGCCTGCCAGTATGTTAACTGGTATATCGTAAGTGGTTGGTCTGAAATTGCCTTTTCCGAATCCCTAAATCCAGTTTTTAGGTACAAACTCGTAAGCCAAAATGTGAAGTAGATGTGGCATAAGTTGGTTAATGCACTCCCAAGTTGTGCATTATGTGTTTTTACGGCAGAGTAGATGTATATTGTACTTCTTAAAATTCAGTTGAATTTTGTGTAAAATGTAAGTTTATTGAAGAATAAAACCAGACAAGTTTACCATCCTGTTTAGGCAAGTTACATAAATCACTTAAATATCAACTCACTGAATGCAGATCCTGGTCGTTACCCTGAAGCTGTTGTTATCGAAGTGATTTGTAGCCATTTCTTTGTTTTTATACTTTCTGTTAAGTAACATTACTTAGAACTGAATTATGAAGATGCACTGAATAGTCTGTGAGTAGGTAATAAATGCATTATGAAGGTGCAGTCAGAGGTGGGTACTTCAGGTCCAGAGCGTAAAAGTCCAGACCAAGATTTGTTTCAACCAACCAGCTTAGTACTCTGAGACAACTAACTACCTGAACCTGAATACACACCTCTGGGTGGGTGCAGTTAATATAAAGCATTACTGAATTAAAGATTCACAGTGATTTACTACTGTGATTTGCTTGGCTGGCACTACGTGTGCGGTTGTACAAAATTAATCAACACCATTCCGACCAATCAGATTTGAGAATTCAGCAGCAGTGTGGTATAAGGGTATAGTAATTCCCTTGTTTCCTGCCCTCAGTGGCCACTTTTCCATTTTCTTTAGATTTGCAGGCAGCTTCTGCATGCGCTCATTATTACAGATGGGAAAATGGTTTAGGTGCTGTAGTGAGAAATTGTGATGAATGACCAACTTAAACTGATGCTACGTCTCAGACATGCTTCCAGTCAGCCATTTTAAATCGCAGATTGTTCTTATAAATAGTTAATAACGTAGAGAAAAAGTACCTTAATCGAAAAATTTGAGAATTTTAAAATGTCCACCACAGTATTGTGCAAAATATTTAGTATAAAAATATTTATTTTTTTTGTTAATTATTAATTAAAATGTAAAGTGAAGCATTAAATTGAATAAATTAAAAAACTGGTAATTTGCATGGTGTGATGTGATGTCACGTCCTGGTGACAGGCATTGTCATCGTACACTGGAACGGCACACAGGCCTGAACCTTCGCGCCGAAGATTTACGGCCTAATTCCATTGGCATTAATGAAAGCAATCAGCAATCAGCTCCCAGAGCAGTAAATAAAGCTAGCAGATTAATAATGAGGGAACTGTTTAACATACATGTATGTAAATGCAGGATGCAGCAAAATGGGGAAATCTGGTAGGAAATGGGTGACCGTTTCCAGGACAGTCACTCGCGCTCAGGTACACATAATGCGCTGGATTAATATTCAGAGCAGGATGCTGGGTGAATGTGCGACTGTGGGGCCACTGCTGCCATCTGGGGGGGCATGGGGGGCACGCCTGGGAGGCGCATGGCGGTTACCCACAGAAGGATTGAAGGTCCTTGATGCGGAGTAGACACAAGTGAATTTCCTCAGGCTCGTCTGTGAAGGGGGGGGGGGTAGTGCTCTGAATTTACTGGCACCGTAGGATAAAAGTACCTTCGGAAAATCTCCACCATGCAGAAATTCTCACTGACTGCTGTCGTGTGCCTGTACAGATGCACTTATGCAACCTGCCTGTCCTGTAATTGCATACAAGCCTTGTACAGGACTATTACTGAAGTTAAATGGGAGATTCGGCTTTCCGTCTCTCGTTCCGGCCATTTATTTAACAACGCAAATTAAATTATGTAGCCGACAAATTCTGTGCTGTAATTAGAGCACAGGTGGTAGGTGGCCCAGTGGGAAGGACTGTTGCGTGGGCTTCCTCTCGCAGTCAGGTGACCTGGCATCTGCCTGTAGTGTATGTGGGTGTGTGGCCCACCATGCAAAACATTCCCATCTTGGTGTCCCCTGATTTTTAGCCTGTGCTTACTGGGATAAGCTCCAGGTTCTGAATCAGAGGCTAGAGGATGGATGGATGGATGGATACAACAGGCATATACAAGTCACTGCAATTCTGTTTGATATTGAATTGACTTTCTTAATATTTTGAATTTCTTTCTGTTTGTAATACAGAAGAAAATGAAGGTCAGCTTCACTTTTTTTGGTGTCTGAAAAATCAATACTCAGGTGTGAAAAAGTAATTTTTCTTCCTAGGGAAGGAAAATAAAGGGATAATCAATGGCAGTAATTTGAATAAAATGGTAAATAACCGTGGTTTGGGACAGCACTTGCTAATATAAATATTCACTGATACCATTAGATGGAAGCTGTTATCACAAAGATTCTAAGAGCATAATCAAATCGAGAGAATCTCAGTACATGTTTCCGTTGGTTTGTCCATAGATGGTTACGCCGCCGTTTGTGGTTGGTTTGGGGCTCTTATGAGCTGAATTCAAAGACCTTCTGAACAGTGAAAAAGTTTATCTTGCGGAGTTTTTGTCCTTCCAAAAACTCTCCAAGTGAAAGGCATTGAACTATCCAGTAAGACAATATCGTTGTACAAATTTATACGTCTCGCTCGCCTGAGCTGAGGTCAGTGTTGACTCCAGAAAAAAAACAGTATACAGAGATACAAGATAGAAACTAAAAAGAGCATGAAAGCTGGTCCGGGGAATAGCTAAGAGCAGCTGTACAACTTTCCACAGCTGTAGAGTAATACTATACAAAGAAATGAGCTCAAATTAGATATGTGGTTCTGGGCCCGCTGTGTCTGTTCAACACTACAGTAAAAGCCTTATTGAACCGGATGATCAAGGTAGATGTAGCCTGATGGTATAGAGATGCACTGACCCCCTTCTTTTTGTTGTACCATATGCTGTACAACAATGAGCAGAAACAGACCTGCAGGCCTGTATGAAGAAGAGTGAAGATTTGTTTGCACTGGGGTTAGTCAGTCCAGACCTAAATAACATTAAAATGATGAGGAGGATCTCAAATGATCTCTGACACTGGGCTGGAACAGCTCATAAGTAAATGTACTTCTTATATACTTTTTATACACTTGCTGCATATCCGGGGCTTGGAAGGCATCTTAGGTAGCATAGGTGTAGCATAGGTGTATTATCTTAGGGGTATTATGGCTGAGATGCCAGTCAGTTACAGGACACACACACATAAACAGTCATACATTATAGTCACATAAGATACCCAAACTAGCCTCACGGTGTCACCTCTAGGGTATCTGCATGACGCAGAGAACAGTAATATATATCAGTTCATAGTCATTTTTTTTTATTTAAATGAATGGAATGCTGTAAATGTATGTGTCACATAGTGGAAAAATAATGAAGAAAATTGTGATTTAGTTCATATATTAAGTTTGCTAGAACTGGTGGATGACACACAGAAGAAGAGGCTAACCTTTTATAATAATTATAAACAATATTGCACAATAAAGCCATCTTTTCCTTATTAAAAGGGATAACATTCAGTAAAGGAAGAAATGAGATTTGATAGGCTGGTTCATTCTTGTGTGCTTTTTCATTAATCTGCATCTCTAATTATGTCGAAAAACAGTTAAACGAATGCCAGTGAATGGAATGTAATTAAACGGCTCCCCTTGCCACTGCGATCTCCTTTGTTGCCATGGTTATGTTGTAAATTAACTGGCTGATCTCTTGCGCGAATATGACACCTCGCTGCTGCCCGCTGCTCCAGGGCCAAACAGCAGCAGGAAGCCCTGGGCGTTAGTCACAGCTTCACCTCCACGGGGAGAAGCGGTAGCTTGTAGACCTGCAGAAGTAGGTTACAGGAGATGCAAAATAACTCTCTATTTGTAAACATATTGAAATTCTAACCTCATTTTGACGCTCACGGCAATTTTCATCACATAAGGGATGATGCAGAGTTTGGCTTTTGTGTTGGGTGTCGCCAGGATATGCGAGTCCTCCTTCCTCCCAGGGCTTCTCTGTAGAACATTTGTGGACAGAAATCGGCTTTTCTGACAGCTGTGCTCCCATCACAGTCTGTCCAGGCCTCAATTGCATTGGCACGTCTGGCCCTGCTGAGTGTGCGCATTGAGGCCTACAGCAGGAACGCTCCACTCCACGCCATGCCTTCCACAGACCCCTTCGTCGGTCACTCTCTATTAGGTTAGCATGACGTCTCGCTGTTACTCTTCGGAATCTCCAACCTCCTACCGCCACTTCCCGGTCATTTGCACTCCGTCACGTCTGTCCGTCGTCCGCTAAGGGCCGTCGCTGCGTACGTACCATACCGTACTCCCATTGCTTTTGGAGATGAAGAACATCCATCGCGCTCTTCTGTCTTGATTCTGGCTTCCTATCGATGTGATTCATGCTAAGCTAATGTGCCTATCGATCACTGGAAAGGCAAATCCTGTGGCCCGTTTTGAATGAAAAATGCAGTTTAATCATCCAAGAAAAGAATCAATTCCTCAAACACCTTTGACATCCTGTTTATACATCCCTACTTACATCTACGCTGTCTAGAGCAGTATATCGTCATTATTAGCATTTAGCATTTAACCTTCCCCCTCAATGCAAGAGCCCCACACCTGCAACAGCGTCTGTTAAAGTGAAGTGAAGGTTATATCCATCTTACCAGAAAAGCACCTTCACCCCCAAAATCAGAAAGTCCTGAAGCGTCTTCCTATTGTACTTGGTTTTACCTCGGCCTCTTGTATGCCGTTTGGCCACGACCTTATCAGCCGCCGCTATTCTAATCGGCTTCCATAGCTGACTGACTGGAAGCTGACCTGGCCACATTTCCGGTCTGCTGCTTCTTACTCATTTCAGCATCTCCCAGAGCAGCCCTTTCCCATTTAACCACTTTGTGTTTGTTTTTAAAATAAGACTCAAACACACCTAGGTGATAACCCCACATCCACTCAGGTCTCTCCGCTGCAAGGTTACCCCACATTTCATCAGCCTCCGAGGCTGAATGCTTTCGAATCAGGCCTCAATCCACTTGGCTTTTCTTGCACCGTAAGTTGCAGAGGGATTTATTTAGTCGCATAGCTGCTTTTCTTCAAGATTTTTGCCAACAAGTGGTAAACTCTGTCTACTCCCTCGTTCAGTAATGGTACACTCCGAAGTCCAGTCATATTTCTGCCATTCATATTCCTAACTCTAACCCTGTTCACTCCATTACTCATGTCAGGGGTGATTCTAGCTATTGAAAAAAATAACAGGGGTTAAATTTACCATGCCCCACTCTGCCTGTGTGCCTTATTTGTACATATCCTTTCCCAATGACTAAATACATGCAACAACAATACGTACCAGGTCATGGTATCCGTGCCATAGTCCCAGAGTGGGTGTTTCTCAGTAAGGAAGTCGCATCCTTGTCAAGCAGGACTGATCCCATGATACATTGCGCCCCAAGTTGGCAGCCCAAGCAAGACTTTTCTTGCCAAGACCACAAGTATGATCTTTGCAATTTTTCTATTGAGGAACATCATGTGATTGCTCTCCATACCTACCTGAAAAAGGTAACATGCTTTATATGGTGAGAATTTATAGGAAGAAAGCCTTGTTCTAAGCCCACAGGTGAACATATAAGGGATGTGCATTTCTTATTGCATTGTGAAGTTGTAGTCCAACTTTCATTAGCAGTTTTTGTAACCGACAGAACCTTCTCTGTGTTCATACTGAGAACTCTGATATGGAGTGGTCACTATACTCAGTATTGTTTATCGCGTTCCTTTTTACATGGTCGGGATAAATGCTTAATCCCCCTCTTTCTTTTTTCAGAATGCTTCGAAATATATTAAAATAGATTATAATATGAAGTGTAATCGAAGTGCTAGGTCTTAATAATATATAATTGAATGCATTTTGATTTAGCGTGTAAATCTCTATTGGCAAAAATAGAGTCTTTAGATTTGCTTGCTGTGGTATAAACTGCTGTTTTGTTCTCTGCGTATCGATCACCCAAAAAAGCAATTTCTGTGTCTCTCCTTCCTGCTTTTCATGTAATATATTGACTTTTCCAATAAGTAAAAAAAAAAAATTCCGCTCGTCGCCATGGCGATTTCCTTTTATATCTAGACTCAGAGATGCCTTAGTATCTGGGCAAATGCTGTTTGATGTTTGACCCTTTTATTTAAGTTATTTAACGCTAAATGTGGCTCCAGCTACCCCACTTAACTGTGAGTCATCTTCAGTTAAAAACACACAGATACAGGATTTCAAAACAATCAATGTTGTTTGTCTGGCTTGTTGCTCTGGAAGCAACTTTTAACACTGTACTGTAAAGCACAACTAATGACATAAATATCAAGACCATATCCTCGAACATAAATAGTAAAAATATTAGATCCTTACTTCTTTATTACCCCATTAGGCCTGCCTCCATGTTCATTTTATGTGTTTATGTTTATGTGTTTTTTTTTGTGAAACATACATAAGTTCCTTTTCTCTCAGGAGATCAAAGTGATTATGAATCAACACGTGCTGAGTGGAATCTGTCCCTGCTAAACACCAAACTGACCTTGCCACACTTGCTTTCTGATATACTTTATGGGGGGGCTTCGATCACACAGATTGACTCCTAGGATAAACTGACCCTGGCTCTCAATCTGAAAAGCTTCAGTTATTAGTCACACTTAAGGCTTGTCACAGTCCAGTAAACACATTCTTTCACATGAAGTAATCTGCAAGTGAAAAATGGAATCTTCCTGTCATGATAGTTTTCTGCTACATTTGTTCCAGGCAACTGGAGCTGGAGCTGGAGAACTCTGGCTAGATCCGTTGTGTGTGGGTTACTGATATGGAACTGAAGGCCAGGACAGAGCTGGCCAGATGGTCTCTATCTGGACTCTGTAACCGCAGAAAACTGTAGAACAAAATACCACGGCCCTGGTCAAAAAATTACCCAGTTAAAACGCAGGAGGAAAATAATTAAAAGGCCTTTGAGTGACTAGTTTCACCAAAAAAAGCAGAAATATACAGTCTGTAACCCCAGAAATAATAAATACTAATAATATGTACTAATAATGCCAGTTTTGAAGCCCAATTTTATTCAAATGTCGAACTCTGAAGAATGACTTTTCACACTGCAGCTTTTTGTAAGGAGAATGATCATTTTAGTTGTATTTATTTTGTCACATTCAGATTTTCTTCCCTTTGTTGCAACAAAGTAGCACCTTTGTACCAGAGAATGGTGAAAGAATGGTTCAGTCGCTTGTGTGCGTGGGTGGTCATCATCAGTACACCTGTTTTAAGGAGACGTTTTATTTATGTGCAGGTGCATGAAACTGTGAAGTGGCTGGCTGGTGGTGTTTCGTATAAGTGCGCAATAATGGATTTTCTTTGTAGGTTTATTTTGCAAACATTTCCCAGAACACGTTGCATTTGCATGCAATATCGATAGAGAATGTGTTTTAATCAGTTTTGCTTTCAGTTAAATCAGTGCTAGATTATAAATGGCATGTCAACATTTTGTTTCACATGTGCTGTTGTGGAAGATTTGGCATCAGTTGTGTGAAGCTTCATTTTAAACAGGTAGGAGCATCACCAGCTGTAAGGCAAGAGCCCATATTTTATAAGGAAGCAGAGATGCGGACATTAGCTGTGTTTTCGCTTAGCTAAAAAATATCATGGCAAATGTAACTTTTCTTTATTTTGCAAGTAATGTTGAATTTGTATGCTTGAGAGCGTAGCTGCTAAGTAGTCTTGATAGGATATTAATTCAGGTATACTTCACCACCTCTTGGATCTCAAATCCACATCTCTGAGGGAATTTACACACTCTGTAGTTTTCCTTCATACTGGGCGGCAGAAATGTGCAGTGTAGGTCAGGGGGTGCAACCATTAAATCAATATTGTACCTTGTCATGTCTGCCTGGACTTAATGGACACGCTTCCCAGTGCTCTTGGTGGAAGGGGGGGGGGGGGGGGGGTCAGGGGCTTCAAAGAACCTCAGACACGCACAGGGGAACACAGAGACAATTACAGAGAAACCTTCTGACGGCTCTCCAGAGATCTGTTCGATTTGGTGCGGGAGAGTGCAGAGGGACAGCAGGCACATGCATGATAAGTGGGCGGCCATTCAGGCTCCCAGGAATGCACACTTCTGCAATGGCTTTAAGCTTACTTAAGCCTGCTTCATTGTAATGCCTTACCAAGTAATCAATGGGCTAACAAAACGACGGAAAACTTGCCAAACACTAGGACTTTCTAAAGAATGTTACCTAAAATTAACAATGAACCTGGCTTTAACTTCATTGTGCAAGCCAAATTTATGGATTGACCCCATTTCAAAACTGTACACAATTAAAAATGCACATAAACAGATATGAATGTTTTTGAAACTTTACGTAACTATTATACATTCGAACATGTCCAGCTAACCTTGTTTACCACCGCTAAGATGTTAGCCGTAAATGTCACGATGTAACAACTCATCGATGATGTGTAGCGTTATCAGAAGACGACGGGAATGACAACGCTTGTGGGAGGGGATTAAGAGATGCCATCTGATGGAGGAAGCTCACTCATTGGCCGGACCACCCTGACCACAAGTTCACTGTAGGTTTAACAACCTGTTATTCACAGTCAGTGTAGGCATGTTATTAGTTGGCTGAATCATTTATTTATACATTACTTCTTTACAAAATAGTAGGTAGGCATGTGCTGACCTAAATTGCTTGGCACAATGCCACCGTTTGGCATGATATTTTCCATTTTGGTTTTATTTCAGCAGGAGATACAGTATTGAGGCGGACATCATTTGTACAATTACAGGAAACATTCAAATTTGTTAATTAACCAAATGATTCTGCATGAGCTCTTCTAGCTTAACGAGGGGGCCATCCTTAATGCCAAGAGTTATTTATCACAAGAAATGCTCAACAAATGAGCCTGAGTGAGCAAATCAGACTATGGATTTAGTGTTAACAGTATTGACTAAATTGCAGTGACGTTTATAATAGAGGTTGTCATTTGAATACAGTGCAATGTGACAGTTTTCCCCACCTCCTCCCTGATGCCTATGAGTGAACAACCAGTTCTAATCATGCCAAATAAATGACCTTGTTGAAGCTGCATGTGTCGTGATGTGTGGGTCCAACGTGAGGTGCATATGGAACCACAGACACTCCTGTTTAAAGCGCAGAGTCGTGCTGGAGCCTCTCGGTGAGCTATTTATGCAAGGAACATCCATTTAAATAGATGCATAAATGGATAAATGTGGGCAAAAGTGTCACATAAGCAATTAAATGTAATTTTGGAAATGGCCTGTGGGGGGACAAGCGAGAGAGTGTCTAATGGCTGGTGCCTAAGAGATGCAAAATTTGCATATGAAGTCTGACATGTTTTATAAGCATTAAGTGTGCATTCAGTGTAACTTGGCTCAATAAGCTTGGAGTAGCGTGGAATGTGAAGAGCAGTTTCTGAAGATGCTGGAGGACCAGCTTCTCAGATGTCTGTATTTGATCACCAGGTGTACATTATAGTGGTCTGACCTGTGCAGGGGGGCACGACTGCACGCACCCTTTATGATTGCAAAGAAAAGGTCCCAGGTCCTGCCCTCCACTGCCTCTGCACTTTGCACAACTGTTCAGTGGAGTGCAGACACAGTTATGAATCGATGTCATCAGGGAAGGCTGTAAATGAAAATGCACACAGGCGAATGGCTTCGGATGCAGCGTCCGCATTGGCTGATGCTGGAACGTGAACAGCAATGGAACGACATCGAACCTGGTGCCTCAGGATACTAAAAATAATTTTAATATCATGAATTTCGCTCTTTGGCATTTATTTTGAAGTCACTTGGCAAGCATTTTAAAGTATTGAAAAGAAACACCTTTAAAAACAAAATTAAATGTTTAAAACATATTGTTCCACACTGATAAATTTTTTTAAAATGTCATTCAGTAAAACAAAGATTAGAGGCAATTTTGAACTATAGTGATGTGACTTTAGTAATAGTGTGACTCAGAAGAGCATTTGTGTTGGAGTTTAAAGTTGTGTTCCTAAATTTAAGATAATTTTCCGTATATAGTACCATGTATCATAGATTTGAATGTCATTCGGTCAAACGTCAAAAAAGTGTTCAGGAAGTTGTAGATTTTATAGACTTTGAGTTAGAGATGAAATTTGAAGTTTTTAAATCAAGGTCAAGGTTGGTAACAGGCAGCTAAGCAACTGTCTGTTAGGAAGGACTCTTCATGAAAGTGTCATTCAGCAAAATGGAATTTATCATTCAGTGAAAACTGAATATATCTTGTCCCTAATGGCATAGTGCATTTGACTGATTTATTGCTTTAACCTGCTGTAGAATCTGTATAACTAAACTGAATCAATTTCAGTGTTCTTAACCATTGTTAACATTTTAACAGATACCTCTGTCCAACGAGGAGAGGGAAGCGTGCTTCCATGCAAAGATTAGGACAGGTGTTGCTACTAGAGAGGAGAAACTAAGAAAGAGAAGGTACAGGTATAACTGTGAAGGTGCGCCTAAGAAGGAGAAGGGACAGGTATAACTGTGAAGGTGCAAGAAAGAGAAGGGACTGGTATAACTGTGAAGGTAAACCTAAGAAAGAGAAGGGACAGGTATAACTGTGAAGGTGCACGCAAGAAAGAGAAGGGACAGGTATAACTGTGAAGGTGCACCTAAGAAAGAGAAGGAACAGGTATAACTGTGAAGGTGCAAGAAAGGAAAGGGACAGGTATAACTGTGAAGGTGCACCTAAGAAAGAGAAGGGACAGGTATAACTGTGAAGGTGCACTTAAGAAAGAGAAGGGACAGGTATAACTGTGAAGGTACACCTAAGAAAGAGAAGGGACAGGTATAACTGTGAAGGTGCACCTAAGAAAGAGAAGGGACAGAGACGTGCGCGCACACACAGGTGAACACACTCCCACCAGCGGACAGAGCGCGCGTGCCGGAAAACATGTCACGTTGACCACCCAGTCAGCAGCGTAAACTGCGAGAGGGACTTCAACCATGAACACATACATTTCACAATGGGATTTTCTGCTTTAAACTATCACTATTTTAAGCTATCAGCCATAAAATTTTAAGCCTAACAGTTAATGTATTTGCAGGTAAAGACAAACATCCGCAATAGGCAGCAAGGAGACCATCTTGCAGCCTGCATGCGGATCTCAATAAATGGGCCAGACGTTTCTAACTTCTCACATCAAGAGGCTCTAGAAATGTTCTTCCAGAAGCCCAGAAAGATACACTGCAGTGACAAAAGCTGCACACTTTGTAGATAATTATCATAAAAAGAGAGAGTTCTGATGTTTAATTCAGTTATACTGACTGCTGTCATTAAAAGAAACACATGAACACCATGAATCCTGTTGATGTACGTCTGCCTCCCCCCAAAAAGAAAGCTGTAAACCTTGGGGAAACACTGATTACCATATTTAAAGTATGAACAACAAAATTATGAGTCTTAATGTCAATATAACATGTAAAGTTAAATTAGGGAGTCTTTGGAAATCTTTATTTTGTTTATTGAAGATGATATCCAGGTATCGGATTTATGTGCAATGGCACATAACGTCATTCAGTAATGTAATAATGAATTTTACAACAAATACATAAAATACTGTTATATGACAGATATATAAAATACCATTATGTGATAGACATTTGAATCATCGAAGGAAAGTTAATATGATATTTTAAATGACTTGAAAGCATTTTTACAACATAATGGAGGAAAAAATGTAGACATTTTAGCGCAGAGAAATTTCCTAGACCTGGGTATAGGTTCTTTATAGATCACCAATTAGATTTTTCACTATTTGTATCATTGTGTCATTGTTGTTCATTTTGATATCATACTGTATAGAAAATGGCATTGTTTTGCCAAATGACATTTGGGCTGTATATATTGAAATGCATATAAATAGCGCATGTTGTTTTGCTTTATAACATATTATATTGCTACATGTAGAGAAATTATTTTTTTTTTATTCAAAATCTAAAATGTCACTAACCCATATATATGTCTGTATGTCTTGAAGGAGAGCATGATGGGATATGTGCAAAGAAGAAGCATGTCAATGTACATGTACTCAGGCTTGTGCAAATTCTCCCCAGGAACTTTGGCTGTTAGACTAACTGGGATCGAGCAACATGTGTGTACCCTGTGATGGACTGGCACAGGGGCGATTCTAGGATTTAACCCTTAGGGGGGCTTAGCCCCCTGAAGAAAAACAACACATCATCACCACCTCCCCCCAATTTAAATTTGCTGAGAGGTGGGGGGGATCCCCCATAATAAATATATTTACAAAAATATGGGGCAAATCATTAAATGGTTTTAGAAATCTCTTTTAGAAAAAGACTTCTAAAAGACTAAGAAGTGCTTCCTTCTCCTGCTAAAATGGCTTCCAGTGACAAAGGGAGCTATCGATTTGCTCAAATAGACTCTAAAGCATAGGGTTTTTGTTGTCTGTCACAGGTTCTGTGCTTGCTATTTGAAAATGATTTCTGGCAATGAGGAGTTACCGCCTTTGTGAAGAGCTAAGGATCAGCACAGGCATTTTCGTGGAACAGTTTGTGTCTTCCAGCTCCGTGCAGGGATTATGGTGAGTCTGGTGATGCTAAATGATAAATTCTGCGCAAGACAGGAAGATCTGTTTAGGCAGCCGAGATACAAAGGCACGGCTCCCACAAGTCTATTGTGAGTGCTCCAGGGGATAAGTGTCTATGACATGCTGAAGCTCTGAGCTGTCAAGACACAGATGTGCCCTAAACCCCAAGCTGACTACGGCTCTCTGTCCTATTTGCCCTGGCATGGAGTTACAGCCGTCAAATTTCAGAACTTCTGTTCCTGAGAACCAACCACATATAGAATCACAGCTCACCACACTCAGTTGAATCATTCCTCACATGCTCGATGCTGAATCCATGTATAATACTGCAGACACGGTGATATTCCATTTTTCCAGTGCTATCCATTAATTCAACCAGCCATGCAATAATTACCCTGTCTCCTGTGAACCGGCACTCCTGGTAAAGACATTACCCCTGGGGTGGTAAGAACCTCCAAGCAAACCCCCAGCGCCCGCCCGTGCACAGAAACAGTGTCTGCATGCAAGTTTATCACATGATGCCAAGACATGTTTTAAGAAATGAACCGAACGCAGGACTTGCAAATCAAATCAAATCATCATCATATTATTACTATTTCACATGGAATGAGATGCCATTCCATTTTATTATTATTGTTATTATTGTTATTATTGTTGTTGTTGAGTGTGAATGGTATGTGTGGTAGGGATGGCACCAATCCGATACCCACTATCAATATTAGGCTGATACTGGCAAAAATGTTGGATCGGATGTTGGAGGGACAAGGGTTTAAAAAGCCAATCCAATTTTCCATCAGAGAGGTCCAGCCCGTTAGCCCGTTAGCCCATTAGCTTATAAGCTTAGTAAGCAGAACTGATGACTGTTCAGTGCACTGGAGTTGTCATGTTGGCTTTGTGGAAAGACAGTATTTCAAATTTGTGAGGGTTACGGGGAGGAGATGTGACTGTTCATGAGTAATACTTGGGCAGCCTAAGCTTAACCCAGAACTGTCTGCTAGCCTGAACTATAGCATTACATGTTTATTTATTACCAATTCTAAACAAGCAGTACTGTACTGTATATTTTGCATGTCAAATTATATCGTTATTTCCCATCAAGACCATTTTATATAATACAGCTCAAAAAAAAGACCACAGCACAATTTTTTGTTTCCCTCATTTCTCAGTTTATGGGTGTGTGTCTGTGAATAATATATATTGCAAAGTGCAGCCTGATTCTTCCCTGTTTCTCATTAATGAAAGGCTTCTTCCCTGCTCTATTGGACTTCAGTCCTGCTTCTAGCAGCCTGATTACAACAATGCACCACACCTGCACTTCATGTTTCCCATTCCTTTTGAAGGTCACTTAATGTCATCCTCCAATTCATGAGAAGTTAACAGTCATCTTTGGCATTAGAAAGTCGCTTCCACCCTCTATCTGGCTGGTTTCTAGTTCTCACTTTATTATTGTCTTCTTCTTCTTCTTCTTCTTCTTCTTCTTCTTCTTCTTATTATTATTATTATTATTATTATTATCATCTCTGAGAAGTGACATGTAGAGTATAAATTTGAAAAGATGGCTAAGGCATCCACCTTTAAAATATTATTGTAAATGTCCTTTCAGCCAAACAAGACAAATCAGTGCAGTACTATTTGTGGCTAGTAAACAGCATGACAAACAGATTGGTAACACATTGCTACTGAATGGCCTCCTAAAATAGGTGTTTACACGCTTCCTCTCCATTGTTCATAATCAGTCCCAGGTGAATCCATTTTTAGCACATTTACAGCCAGGGCCAAAAGTTTTCAGAATAGCACAAATATTAATTTTCACAAAGTCTGCTGCCTCAGTTTTCATGACGGCAATTTGCATATTATTCAGAAAGGTATGAAGAGTGATTAGATGAATTGCAATTAATTGCAAAGTCCCTCTTTGCCATGAAAATGAACCTAATCCCAAAAAAACCCATTTCCACTGCATTTCAGCCCTGCCACAAAAGGACCTGCTGACATCATTTCAGTGATTCTCTCATTAAGACAGGTGACATTGTTGATGAGGACAAGGCTGGAGATCAGTCTGTCATGCTGATTGAGTTAGAATAGAAGACTGGTTGCTTTAAAAGGAGGGTGGTTTTTGAAATCATTGCTCTTCCTCTGTTAACCATGGTTACCGGCAAGGAAACATATATGTTATTGCTGCTTTGTACAAAAAGGGCTTCACAGGCAAGGATATTGCTGCTAGTAGGATTGCATCTAAATCAACCATTTAACAGATCATCAAGAACTTCAAGGAGAGTGCTTCATTGTTGTGAAGAAGGCTTCAGGGCACCCAAGGAAGTTCAGCAAGCACTCGGACTGTGTCTTAAAGGTGATTCAGCTGCGGGATCGAGGCACCACCAGTGCAGAGCTTGCTCAGGAATAGAAGCATGCAGGTGTGAGTGCATCCGCACGCACAGTGAGGGGAAGTGTGTCAAGAAGGGCAGCAAAGAAACCACTTCTCTCTAAGAGAAATATCAAGGACAGACTGATATTCTCACTCACTTACAATTTTGTCTAAGAACACAACCATGAATAAAGAACAAAACATCATCTGAGAGCAACTTCTCCCAACCATCCAAGAACATTGGTGATGAACAATGGCTCTTCCAGCATGATGGAGCAACGTGCCATAAGACAAAGGTGACAACTAAGTGACGCTGCGATCAAAACATCGATATTTTGGGTTCATGACCAGGAAACTCCCCAAACATTAATCTCATTGACAAGCTGTGGTAAATCCTGAAGAGGCAGGTGGACAAAGAAAAACCCACAAATTCTGACAAACTCCAGGCATTAATTATGCAAGAATGTGTTGCCATCAGTCAGGATTTGGCCCAGAAGTTGATTGACAGCAGCCAGGGTGAACTGCAGAGGTCTTAAAATAGAAGGGCAAAAACACTGCAAATATTGACATTTTGCATAAACTTAATGTAATTATCAATAAAAGCCTTTGAAACTTAGGAAATGCTTGCAATTATACTTCAGTTACCATAGAAACATCTGACAGAAAGATCTACAAACACGGAAGCAGCAAATATTGTGAAAACCAATGCTTGTGTCATTCTCAAAATTTTGGTCATGACTATACACTTGTACAATATTTGCTCTGCAACTTTTTAAAACAGCAATGGATTGAACACCACATAAAACCCCTCAGTCAAGTTCATACTAGAGGTGAATAAAATACTGATTCTAATATACAGTAACTACACTGTCTTCTTTAAAACCTTGTTATCTGAACAGACAGAATACATACTGTAACTATGCAGGTTATCCCAGTCAGGCTTCAGGGTCCTGCTGCAGAACGCCGTGTTACCTGTCTCTGTGTTTCCCTCCAAATAACAACACAGGTGTTGTGGCACCAGGCAGTGTGACAGCGTGAGAGAAACGCTTCCCATCCTGCTCCTGTTAATGCCCACTCCGTGCCCGTGGCGGCGCGCTCGCATCGCACTCGGGCAGGTTTCAAAACTCGCCTCACCAACTGTCATGAAGAGAGTGATTTTTCCAGATCTTGGGGTCAGAATGGCCGCAGGGAAGTGATTCAGTAGAATCCGCATCAGCTCCTTGGCACTCAGGAAACCGTAATGGAGGCACGGAGTCAGGGAAAGTTCGGAGTACCTTTTAGTCATGGCTGTAGTGATCTGTCAGAGGCAGCTTTTCTCAAAAAGCAACATAGGGCAGCCTCTTACTGTTTGTTATGGCTGTATTTTACATGAACGGTTCCGGTGTAATAAACTGCAGCTAACCCAAGCCCCCCTGCTCTCATGACTTGTGTTTTAATTGTGGCCATTTTGGGCTTCAATCCAGCCCATTAGCTGCTATGCAACCTGATGCGATCCCCCCCCCACCTCCCGATCTCAGTAACTATGTCGCTGTTTCTGCCTGAAAGACTGATAAAATAAACCTCAACTCAGCTCATAAGTTCAGGGGATATAGAGAAACTGATCTTTCAAATGTAACATTGTTGCTGTGAATTACTCGTAATTTCATAGCTCAGGACAGAGCATACTGGAATTTTGTGTGCATTAAAACATTCATAATTGATCTACTGTATCAGGCTGTAGCTTTGCTATTAAATAATTCCATCTTTTCATTTATTAAAATATGTTGTATCATTGATCCTTCAACCACAGTAACTGTAAATTCGAGTTACCCTTGAAAAGTTTCTATATTTAGATGACATATTTTTAATACTATCATTTTTTGCCAGACATTCAGACTGTCTTTAATTTAAGGTACAGATGAGTGACTAGTTATTTGCTTAAATCCCATTTAGTGGTTTAACATTTAAAGACGCCAACAGGCTGTGTCCAGCTCAGGTTCCCTTACTGGTATGTTAATCTTTCCAGCCTGACCTTTTTGGAATTCAGAATGACTAACCGTTCTATTTTGTTCCCTAAACTGTTATTGGGGATGATGAATTCATCTTGAAGAACTCTTCTATGTGCAGATCAGCTAGATGAATGAATATTTTGATACATTATGCATTTTTTTTTTCTTGCGTGTTCAGTGCCAAACATTCAGCCCACCGTTTACTGCAGCGTTCTAGCAATCGACCCATTTTCCTCTATATCTTTTGACAATTTGTTTTTTTATTTTTAAATTGTCAACTGCCGGCTCTTAATGCAAAACATAACCGTAACAGGTTTTTTCCTCTGCTATAATGGGGGGGGGGGGGGGGGGCACTCAGGCTGATTTTCTGTGAAATCCTCAGCTCTCTATGAAAATACAGTATCTTCAGATGGTGACATCCTCCAGCTCCTGCCCTGTTATCTGCACCACCCCCTCAGGTCTTTGGCATAAACAATAGCGCAGCTTGAAAATAGCATCTTGGTTGTGGAATATTTTTAATAGTAAAGCACTGGTACTTGCCTAGCCTGCGTGCCTGACTGGCTCGCCCATCTCTAAAGTCACTGGGGTAGTAGAGGAATGCAGGCAGAAACGCCTGAGGCTTCAAACAATTGTTCCTTGTTAGTGGTGATTTCTGTGTAGGCTCTTGAGTTACTGCTGGGGTATTTCAGTCCTTACCCTCGCCGGTGTTTACAAACCACTGGGAACAGCAGTCACCATTGTGGAACTCCCAAGCACCAAAAAAACTGCTTATGTCCATATAGGGACGCGGGCAGACACCGTTTCAGCGCACAGTCGTGGAACAGCTGCAGAACGAGACCCCGTATGTGACTGAGTTTGCACAGCTGCTTCACACATATTCCCGGGACGGATCTGGCATCGAAAGCAAACTTATCACTTGGTGATTGAAATGAGTGCCGTATTACAGCAGAGGCTCAGCGCTGTATTTAGCTTTCTAATAGGCCATTTGATTCACAATATTGATCCACTCCCCTATAGTAAACTACCTTAAAATATCAATTGAAGGAGAAAAACTAGCTGATTTTTGTATATTTTGTGGCTCAGTTTCAGTCATGGAAAAGCAGGGGGGTCAGGGCAGTTGGATGAATGTTTATATTTATATCGTACATGTAGTAATCCAACTTTACCTGAGTAGATGTGTGACTATTAATAATCCCGGCTACGTATCTGCGCTGGATATCACCGGCACGCCATGCGCCTTGTAGGCGGAGCCTATATGTCCGTTATAGCCGAACAAAACTACAGTTAAAAGCTGCCTTGGGGACCAAATTGTTTGTCCATTATAAGCGAAATTCCATTATATGCGAGTCCGCTATATCCCTTTTTCTGCATGTTCGGAATATTGTACACAATATTCCATTATAAGCAAGTCCACTATAACGGGATTTTACTGTATTGAAAATATATTATAGCTTAGGATATCAAAATTTAGGATGTTATTGATTACAGAAGCATCATTTCTGTAAATTTCATAAGGCTATCAGGACCTTGTATATAGCATCTTACACAAGTCAGTAAGTGAGTTCTTTAGAAAGAATTGTGATGTCCCACAATTCTTTTAAAATATCAGGGTGATCCTTTAAGACACTCTACAGGGCCTTGGCTTATCAATGAGGTGTTTATGGTTGTGAACAAGTACCAGAACCAAAGCACAGGCTAGCTGATCTAGCTGATTTACTGCACCAGTGTTTGAGTTGAGGTGACGACCCATATTTGGCTACTCTGCAGAAAAACAAGGCCAATAATGTGTTTATCTTGTACATCCCTTTTGTTACTTACAGCAGCTATGGAAGATCTGAAATAAGCATGATGATGTGTGATGGTTCTGTGCCGGGATGGTGTCCATGCAATGACCCTGGTACCTTCATTAAGAGTTTCTAAGCTATTGGTGATGGGTCAAGATTGCTGCCTTAGGTGAAAGATACCAGAATTTGAGTCTAAACCACGCTAGAACTGTAAACCCAGAAGAGATGCCATGATACCTACAATTTTAAGAAATTAACTGCGAAATGGACATACAGTATACACAAATCAACCATAGCATTATAACCACTGACCAGTGGAGTGAACCACTTTGATTAACTCACTGCAATGGCACCTGTCAAGGGTGCCATTATTTATTAAGCAAGTGAACAGTCAGTTCTTCAAGGTGGAAGCAGGAAAAATGGGCAAGTCTAAGGATCTGACTGAGTATGAAAAGGGTCAAAGACAGCTGGGTCAGAGCATTTGAAAAAACAGCAGGTCTTGTGGTATGCTCCCTGTACAGTATGTAATGGTCACTGTCTAGTGGTCCAAGGATGGTCAACTGGTGAACTAGTGAGAGACTTGTGTGCGTCCAAGGCTCACTGATGCTCGTGAGAAGTAGATCACAGTCCATTAGAGCATCTGTGGAATATGCTAGACAAAGAGGTCCGATCCAAAGACGCCCCTCCTTGCACCTTTCAGGATCTGCTGCTCACATCTTGGTACCCGATACCACAGGACACCTTCAGAGATCTTGTGGAGTCCATGCCTTGATGAGGCAAAGTTGATTTGGTGACATAATATCAGGCAGGTGGTTTTTATGTTATGGCTGTTCAGTGTACATGTAGACTTATATACATGTAAATGGTAAATTCTGTCTGACATCAAAGTTGAAAAAGGAAAACCACAGATGGATTACATGATTAATATGAGACCCATAGCCTTTGGAATTGGGTAGGTTCAAGCCTGCTATATGGTCAGGTAAGTCCATCTACTTCATCTTTAGCTCCTGCTCACTAGTCTGACATTGTTATTTCCTTACCATTGACTGAATCAATAGATCTAGTCTGTTTCACAGTAATCCTATAAATGGTTTGTTTCTCTGGGTCACAGATAGAAAACAGGAAATGATCCATCATTGGCACCATATCTGAGCAAAATTAAATGTCAGAATCATAACATTAGCAGCCAACAGCACCTGGGCCTGGGTCACTTTTTTCCTAAATGATAGTTATTTTATTCTGTCAATTATGAAAATAAATTCAATCACATAATATAATTTGGTAGACACAACCTGAACTGGAATGCATCAGTAGAAATGTTCAAATTATTTTTCGATCTTCTTCACTTATAATGTACATGAAGCTCATGTCTGTTGAGCATATTGCATTCAGTGTGATTTACAGCACTGATCAAGGTAGTATTGGCTGTATTTGGCATGTACCTTTGTAAAAACTATGGAAAATCACAAATGTGAAAGCTTCACTATTCCTTTGAATGTTCTCACTGTATCGCACATGCAGACTGCAATGTAGAACATGACAGTTGTGATGACATCACGCGTGTTGAAATTTATGCAGACTCATGTTATTCAAGGGCACATTTCACAATGGCAACATCGTTGCCCCCAATCAACAATTACAGCACATTACAGGCTATTGGAGAAGGTATACTGTGTACAAAGTGCATATTAGCCAGATGTGGTATACAGTGTCTGGTATATATACTCTGTATACAGCTGACTCTTTCATTGTGTCAAACTTTGTGACAACTTTTTCTAGTATAACCTACAATTACCCCAAATTGGCTGCAACTATCACCCTGTAAATGGTGCTAAGAAAGCTCCAATTAAATGGTAATTGGTCCGCTGCCGTGAGCAACACAATAATAATAATCCCCAAGTGCGGGAATGTATGCAAATTGCTGGCAGTATTTCAGATAAAAGTGTCAAGAATCGTTTTCATTAACTCATCTTGAATTCAAAGCAACATGTATTATTTTCAATTGTCAGACAAAAAGTTAGGACAGATACTGTGAAACAATGTGAAATTTGATTATTATAAATCATTTACATCAGAGCTAAAATCAATCATCTAAATGTTTACTGATAAAGATACTTTATATGCTTAACTCACATGTTTGAATCTGGACTAAAGAGATCAGACTGTGTTCATTTTTAATAATAGCTGATCGATTTACAATCTGTTCAACTACAACCAAAAATAAAGATGTGGATAAATTTGTTGGTACCCTTTCACAAAAACAAAAAAACAACTCTCTCTGAAATATCCTGAAACTGACAGTATAATGACGTCCATAATTGTTTCTTCCATATTTTACACAAATCAGACTTTGCTTTTGATTTTTGATTCAGTTGAATATTTTATGTAATTAAACAAATGAAAATGGCACAGACAAAAAAGATGGTACCCTTAATTTAATATTTTGTGGCACCACTTTTTGCAGCAACCACTGCCAACAAATGATCTCTGTACTTCACAGTGAGGCGTCTGCATGTGCCAGCAGGTAGTCTGGCCCACTCTGAGCAAACTGCTCAAGCTGTCTCAGGTTTGAAGGGTGGAATCTCCAGCACTGCAATTTTCAGATCTTTCCATACATGTTCAGTAAGATTGAAAACTGGGCTCATGGAGGGCCATTTAGGACTAATTAATGCTTTTTTTTCCTCAGCCATTCTTTTGTGTGCTTTTAGCTGTACTGTATGTTTTGGGTCATTATCCAGTGTGAGGACCCATGACCTGCGAAGCTTTCTGACTCTGGGCAGTATGTTTCGCTCCAGGAAGCCTTGGCAGCCTTGAGACTTCATTGTGTCCTGCACAGATCCAAGGTTCCCTGTGTCAGATGCAGCAAAGCAGCCCCAAAACAGAACCGCACTTCCTCCGTGTTTCACAGTAGGTGTGGTGATCTTTTCTTTTAAAGCGTCATTTTCCTTCTATAAACATAGAGCTGATGTGACTGGCCAGAAAGCTCCAGTCCAAAGGACATTCTCCCTGAAGCTTTGGCGCTTGTCAGCATGCATTTTGGCAAATTCCACTCTGGTTTTCTGTCAATAGTGGAGCCTCCTGGATCTTCTTCCATGGAGCCCATTATTGTTCAAAATGTGATGGATGCTGTGATCAGAAAGTGACGTACCTTGACCTTGGAGCTCAGCTTGAATGGTTTTGGATGGTTTCCTCTTGCTCTTCTTCTACCATCCACACTGACCTTCTGATCAACCTCGGCTTGCATTTCCTCTTGCACGTCCTGGGAGGTTGGCTACAGTCCCATGAACCTTATATATTTTAATAATACTGGCAGCTGTGGTCACAGGAACACGAAGCTGCTTGGAGATGGTCTTACAGCCTTTACCTTTAACATGGTTATCTATAATCTTCTTTCCGAGCTCCTCAGACAGCTCTCTCCTTTGCCTTCTCTGGTCCATGTTCAGTGTGGTGCCACAATGATACCAATCAACACAGTAGCATGTTCTTTCCCTTTAAATAGGCTGAATGGCTGAGGAAAAGCTGGAAGGCACCTGTGATATTAATTAAGGTTAAACACTTAGTTTGAAACATGACTATAATACAAGGATAAATGATCTCATTAGGGATACCAACAAATCTGTCCATACTATTTTAGCATGTCTTTGTACAATAAACAACAAAGCATTTCTTTATCGGTTTGCTTTATTACACACTAAAGGCATGCAGGTACACATTAGACAATTGTCTTTAATCACTTTTCAGGAGAAATGAAGCAGTGTTTCAATGAACTTAAAGGGTACAACAAATTTGTCCACGTCTGCACAATTCTCCAGAATATTTTATTAACATAATTACCATAATACATAATGGACATGTAGGAGCATAATTTTAACACCAATCAATCAAATTTAAATAATTACCACAATCTAACTAATTAGCACATCTTAAATTTCACAGTGGATTACAAAGTGTTAAACTTAACCACTAGTTAACCTTCAGGGAAATTGGCACTGCAAAATAATTTAAGAATGAAAAACCTTGGGGATTTAATTATTACTGCAATTTTGAGCTTGAAAACTGGGCTGTTAATTAAAAGAGAGAATGTCTGATCTCCCACATAAAAACAACAAAGGACACATGGGCTCAAGTTTCCCACCAAGGCATTAAAGAATAAAAGATTGTAATTGATGATAATGGTTCTTGTTGTCAAGAACGTTTTTTCTTTGGCTCAGTTCTGAGATTTCTGCCTTAATTAAATCCATCTTGAATTTTACACACAAGGACACATTGAGAGATAAATTATTCCTATTGTCCAGTGTTACTTTTACCATTTCAAAATCTCTGGGCAACTGAGAGCTGAGAGGACACAAAAGAGGGTTTTCGTTTGTATTCAGAGCAGCACGGAGGCCATCGGTTAGCATTAGCACATCAGCACTCTGGCCCAGTGTGCGCACGGCCTGCATGTTATCCCTGTCTGCCTGCCATGTAGGTCAAGTGAGTCAGTGATGCTAATCTGCCCTTGGTTTGACTGTGTCCTTCAGGAGGGCCTCCTCTGTGTGGGCACTGTCCTACCAGCCAAACTGCCTTGGATTAGCAGATCATTATGTCTGAAACTAGACGAGGCATTCTGAACACCTTCACTACTCACATAAATGGAAATTAATTAATATCAAATTTTTCAAGTGGACCATTAAAATTAAGGCCACTGCCTTCAGAGATCAGTACTGAAAACACCGTGCAACTCTACAGCCATATATCCCAGAGCTGTCGCCAGCTATGCTTCCCCATTGCAACCTCTTTCGGACCTTTGGAGGTCCTGTAAGAGGTGAGCCAAGCCAAAGGCACATTCCAAGTATGTAGAAGCCATTAATCCATGATGAAAGTGCTTTAAAACTTCCACTATTTATCAGGCTCCATCATCAGCAGCCCAACAGTGAATGAATGAATTTCTTCTACCATCTATAGATAGTTGCACAGTGACGTCTTTATTTTATTATAATGTGCAATATATAATTCTCATTTTTCTTGCAACTCATTTCGAAGACGGATGGATGATTCTCAGTTTTGTATCGCTGGAAACTATCAGTACAATAAAGGGACGTCTGTACATACCCACAGATGTATGACCATCCATGTCATAAGTACTATTGAATTAAGGAGCATTATGGCACAGCATTACATACTGTAATACTACAGGGGTTTAAGAATACTAAATGCTACCCCTAGCCCCCGCCCCCCCCGATCAACCCACATTGATTCTTGTAGAATGTAACTTATTCTGTGGAAGTGAAACCTAAAGAAGCTTGATACCCCGATAACATTAATGGGAAGGAGAGCATGCTGGGATTGCAGTCGTTTGAGCTAAGCAGTGGGCCACACGTTATGAGATAAGGGAAGCTGCCCCTGGTGTATCCTTGAATGGCCCTCTAGCTCCCCTAGCTGACAGGAGGAGAATGAATATAGGATTTAACTTTTGTTTTATTATCCTCATATACATCATATTCATTTAGGCTTTTGTTTGACTATGTTCATTTACATATCATACGCGATTAACTCCTAATTGTCCTTATATTTAAAACATAATGTGGATGCGTACTGCAGGTGTAGCTATAGCAACAGTTATGGTATATTGATCAATACTTATGTAAAAGTACATATTTTTCAAATATATCGCAATCGACTTTCAGTCTTTTGAGATGCTTATTCCCTTTTTACATTTATTAAACATGGAAGAATATATGAACAAAGATATGTGAGCAGGTGGGGCCCTTGCAGGGAATTTTAGGAGTTTTTAGGCAGAACTGAAGGGCACTGTACCAGGAACCTTGAAAAGTAAGCAAGATAGATATGAGCCAAGCCAACAATGAACAGAGATGCGTTAACAAGAAACATCTGGTGAACTCATGTAGAGATGGCACTCGCAGAAAAGGTATTAAATATTTGTTAATTTATAAGTGAATTTGAATGTGGGGAACCAGTCTTCAAACAGTCCTAATAAACGGAACACTTCTCCTACCCTAAGGTGCCTGTCAGAAATATCTAACTTCCACAATTTCAGTTTATGTTACTCCAATGTTTGGACAAAAAATACTATAAGCAGGGATGAACATAACTGGTATGCAAGCATGAATTCACCTTTTAAAACGATCGATCGTGGTAACAATGTGCGTATTTATTTTATGTGCATTTGCGCTGATATGAAAAAGTATAATACATTTTAATCTTTATATGCTAACTCTGCTTCATTTGCGGTATACAGGTATTTTCTTGTCATATCAGCGAAAATGCACATAAAATAAAAATGCCTTTACACTGTTACAAACAAATGATTGTCGCACGCATCATTTTTGAATGTATCGTAACTTGCATACCAGCTATGTCCATCCCTGACTATGAGCTGTTATTGTGTGCAAACATAAAAATGTGTTATTAGCAAAATTTCTGGTCTTGGATTTATGAAGTAGTTTGAGGATTACAAAAAGTCAAGAATTTTATCATCTGATTATACATTATATCTTTATTGTGATTAATATTATTATGCTTTCCGGTGATGGACTGATATCCCACATGTGCTGAATGGGACAGCTTTCTGCTCATGACCTTTTCCAGGATAAGTGCTCCAAAGGTAGATGGATAGATTAGTTTAAGGAATGGGATAATTAATAAATACAGCACCGTAAAATTAAATACGATTAGAATAATTTATCTGTATGAGTGCTGGGTGATTCTTGAAAAGATTACACAAGTTTTCTTCAAACCAAAATACCAGAAAACAAGTTTTTGCTTTTTACGTGCGAAAGGTATTTACAAAATAAAAAGCATCTGAAAGGAATGAGCAAGCCGTGAAATTATTATTAGCATTGAATGATTTCGGGGCAGTAATCATAAGGTCGGCCTGTCGGGCCGTGAAATTCCTGCCGAGGAGATAAAAACAAACACAAAATCAACACCAAAAGGAAAAAGTTATACTGAGTTAAATATGTGAAAGTAAAACGTGCTGTGCGAGGAATAACCTTTTCCCCAGTTGAAGTCCATCGACAGTCATGGAGCCCCCAGAATTTCGTCAGAGGGACTTGGCAGCTGAATTAGTGCCAAACAGGTAAAAAAAAAAGGAGTCATGAAGGATAACCGGCAGCGAGGAGCAGGCTGGGCTGCCCCCCCATGTCGCTTCAACACCTGCTCTGTGCCGTGGTCAGAGTTTTGCCTGCCGCTGATCCAGTTCCATCGCTGTATGCCGAGTGGATAGCGAGCGGCCGAATAGCCAGTGGACGTATCTATTCATGCATTACTGATGCTTAGGGAAGGTTGCATTTCAGCACTGCACCCACCTCTGTTTTCTTTGCCATTTTATCGTTTCCACACACGTAGCTTTTCCATCCGGAGTTAACATTTTTGTTATGTTTAAGGGATCATATTCTCACTCTTTAATATTCAATTCCTTTTGTCCCACTGAGTTTTCCCCATTCCCAAACTGCTTTTAACTTTATTAACCAACCATGTCGCATGCAATATGCGATCCGTTATTCATGTGCGTGCTGCCTGAGGAAACACGCTCCTGCAAGGAGAATGCGTCACCTCAGACAGTAGAGGGCAAAGCTGCTGACATATAACAAAGCAGAAAATCAACCATAAATGAGAATCTTTACGATGTACTTTTATCTGGAAATAGGGTTATGTCTATGGCTATCTTTCTTTCCTCTCCTCTCTTTTTTCTAAAGCAGAACTAAATATGACAGGCAGGGTTCAGGTTGCATCCCGCGTTCCAAAGAAGGATCACAATGTCATTAGGGCCCCAGAGGACGGAAGAAGAGAATCCTCAGTCCACTGAGTGCAATTCTGCCTTGTTGCTCAGAATGTCATTTCCTGACACGGAGACACTTTCACTTCCCAGATGCTGCTCTGTATCTTGATCTACTGTCACCTACCCTATCACTCACAGAACTGTCAATTGACTAAAGAACTGAGGCACGGGCAAATTTGTGACTCCCCTGCAGGACTCAACTAAGATGGAATCAGTAATTCCTGTGATGGAATCGGTTCCTGTGATGTATGGGTGTCCCATCCAGGGTGTCACATTATCACCCACGCTTCTAGATTAATTAGGGTAGATCAGAGTAGATTAGAGTTCATCAGAGTATGTAGGCAGATAGATAGATAGATAGATAGATAGATAGATAGATAGATAGATAGATAGATAGATAGATAGATAGATAGATANNNNTAGATAGATAGATAGATAGATAGATAGATAGATAGATAGATAGATAGATAGATAGATAGATAGATAGATAGAGTTTTCATTTTAATTTAAGAGGGCTACTACTTTTATCAATCCATTACTCCTACATTAATAAATGTGTTTCTTAATCACAGATTTTATGTGACTAGCTGCATCCCAGTATTTATCTACTGCTACCCCTAAGTTCACAGGTGCGCTGTGGCAGGTGTCTGCTGATCACTCTGATGCTTCCTCTGAAAATATCTGACACCTTTGCTAGCACTAAATTACAGCTCTGAGGAAGCAGGTGTAGACAGAGGTGATGGAGGTGATACCACCATTTTCAGGTAATATAGCACACCATCAATGTGTTTTATTCTCTATAAAAACTTTGAAACTGAACACAGCATGGAAGAAATTTTCCCCAGTAACACATCAAAATGTAATGCTCTTTACCTGCTCGGCCACTCCATTTCATTTTCATCTCTTAAGGAAAGTTATTAAATCCTAGTGATGCATTTCCGTCCCACTGAGAGGAGCAGTGCGATCTAAAAGAATGATGGATAACGAAAGAGATTAAAAATAAACAAACCTTGACAGTGAAAAATGGAAATTGAAAAAGGAGACATTAAAGTCCCCTGATCTCATTCATAGTGATCTCAATGGTCTGAGATGTTGCCGCCCTGAAAAAGTCATGACTCAGAATCATTTGCTAAAAAACCTGCCATGATGCACCGTGTTATGATGTTAAATGGCACAGCGAAAGATCCAGTGGGTGTGATTGAGTGCCTGTTCCATTACGACATTATGCACGCGGCTCAATTCATTTAGCATGAAAAGAAAAAACACAGATTGCTATAAAGTCAACAGCATCAGCTGCTGTTAACGTAACCCAGGGCTATAAACCACAAACCAGGATTGTGCCTTGTAAGAATATACAGTATTCACTCTTAATTAATGACTTAGCTGTCCCATCAGTTGTTGGTAAACAATATAGTTCCCTTACCTTATGTGTTGACCAAAATAAACGACTTGGGTTAATTGTACATTTGGCAACACTTTACTTGTGTCATTTGGTTTTTGGAACTGAATGATACATTATGACAACAGTTATAAACATCAATAATGTATCATTAATGTGCATGACGTGTCATGTCATTCTTATGACAGTTACATGTTACCCTTATGTAGACTGCTTCAAGTAAAGTGTGACCGTATATTTATATGAGCAGTTTAAAATTGATGCTTCCCTTTTGTGTATACTCATTTTTCTACTAGGAAATACAAAAAAACTTACATATCCGGTCAATGGCCACTTTATTGGGTACACCTACAGGTAGCTACTTCCAGGTAACACCTATCTTTATTTGATAAACCTAGCAAGTACCAGGTATGACTCCCTTTATTAGGTACACTGGAATAGTGCCAGGTAGGACCTCCTTTATTAGGTACACTGGAATAGTGCCAGGTAGGACCTACATTATTATGTACACCTAGCTAATGCCAAGTGCAACCCCTTTATTATGAATATTAGGATAGTACCAGGCAGGACCCCCTTCATTAGGTTCAATGAGATAATACCAGTTAGGCCCCCAATATCAGGTACACCTAGATGGTACCCAGTACAACCTCCATTTTATTTGGTACGATGGAATAGTACCAAGTATGACCCCCTTTATAAGATTAATTTAGATAGTACCAGCTAGTACATACTTTATTAGGTGCACTGGTATAGTACCACATAGGATCCCCTTTATAAGGTACAATGGGACAGTACATCTACTTTATTTGGTACACAAAGCTAGTAGCAGGTGGGACACTCTTTAACCTTCTACTTCAAGGATAGAAGAGTTGGGCATTCAGAGAACTCTTACTACACAAAACTGTTGTATCAAGTTTTTATTTTTGCACTTACTGTCTTCCTGTTGGTTTTAAAGAATCCATCCATTCCGCTCTGACTGCTCTCATCAACAAGATGTTTTTAGCAACACAAATGCCATCAGCATGATCTGTTTTTTGTTCCTCTCATCATTCCCTGTAAACTCTGTACACCCAGGAAGGTGGCTGATACTCGTATGCTGAAGCCACAACCTCATGCAACAGCAAGAATACACTCAGAATTGTTCTTGCATTTCTAATGCCTAGTCAAATACCAAGTGGGCCTCTTCACCCTGTCTGTGTGATGTATTTATTAATTTCCAGTGACACGATTCACTGTATGGTATTTAGCGAACAATATAGACCATGCGGCTGGGGATTGGCTCCAAATCTCACATGACTTGGACTGGGATATGTGATTGGTAGATGGGTGAAAAGATGAATAGATATTGTTATTGAACACATCAAAGTCACACCTGTGCAGTTTATATGAGGTATTTGACCCATTTCCCTGTACAAATCTGTTTCAGATCATGTACATTTTGGAATGTCTTCCTTGAACAGCCTGCTTCAGAACACGCCACAACATTTCAATGGGTCGGGATTCTGACTTGTTCATTATAAAATATGAAACTTCTTCTGTTTGAAGATTATTTATTCCTGTGTTTTTTGCTCTATGCCATTACCCCCTTTACATCACAGAGAAATGCTCTGTCATTCTGCTGCACATTCTGCTGCACAGTAGAACCTGGAATTCACTGGTCTCTCAATGACTGTCAGCCATCCAGACCCTGAGGCAGCAAAGCAGCCCGTCATCATTGCCCTACCTGCACCCTGGTTCACAGCTGGGATGGGGTATTGGTGATGGCACGCAGGGTTTTTCTTTCTCAGATATAATTTGACATAATTTTGATATAATTTAACGTTTGTTTCATCTGTCTACAGATCATTGTTTCAGTAGACTGTGGAACATCCAGTTTGTTTATATCAAATTTGGGCAGTTTTTATCCGTTTGGTAACCTGCCAGGACCCCACTCTCGTTCAGTATTTCTCTCATCGTAGCCTCATGAACAAAGATGTTATGAAGCGATGCCTACAGATTTGATCGTCCTGCGGTTCCTAGTCACTAGTTTATGAATTCAACACTATACTCTTCTGCTGATCTTAGTAGGACACTCACTCCTAGAGAGAGCAGCAACGGTGCTGTATATTTTCTTTGTGCAATATTTCTGTCTTTCTGAAAGACAGATGGAGGCCCACATCCTCTGAAATACTGTTAACCCTTCACAGTCCTTAGAGCTTCAACAGCTCTTCTTCTGAAGTATCTTCAGATTGTGTTATATTGACCAAAACAGAATTACAGTGGTACCTCAGTACTCAAACTCATTAGAACTCGAATTTCTTAAAAGTCGAACCAACCAGTTAAAAAAATGACCTAGAACTCGATCTGAATCTCACAAGTCGAACCGTGAAGATAACTTGTACACGCGGGGAAATGAGTCACGCGGCACGTCTCTCAGCGGAAACTAAGGGGTGACACTTCAGTCTCAGTCTCGCATTCGCTGTGATAGCAGCGTTTGTTGATGATAGTGCTTTTTTTATTGAAAAAACTGCATCAAGTACTTTATATCATTTTCGTAGCCATTGCTCACAAAAAAGTTACGTAATAGTTGTACAAGTATTACAACCTAAAAGTTGTAATATTTATTGCTGTAAAGCGATTTCCAAACAAATTAATGAATACAGAGTAATAATAAAAATAAACAATGGATCGCATGGCATACATTATCTCTCAATTGTTTTCTAATTTTTTAAATGTTTTGCTTTTGTTCCTACATTAAATACAAACCCTTAGTATGACTCACGGTAGCAGTGCTGTGTCTGGGTTTATGAAAAAGGTGTCATTGTTTTTTTTCTAACTTTACATATTGTTTGGATACATTTATTTTCTTACTTTACAAATTACTGTTTTGATAAATGTGCTTAGATGTGTTTAGTATATGCTGTTCTTGTTTTATCCTGTTTATTTTGTGTTTAAATGCTAAAAAAAAAAACATATTCAGGTGTATTTTTTTGCAGCCGGAAGCATTTAATTGGTTTTCCATTATTTCTTAAGGGGGAAATTTTGAAAGTCCGAGTTCTGAGGTACCACAGTATTTTGTGGGGAGCAGGAACATGTGTGTGTTTTTATATTATTACAGTATGTGACAGATCAAGGCAAGCACTTGCTGGAATTGATTAGAAAGGTGGCATTGTATTAGAGCTTCATATAATTTTCACTGACTTAGTTAAACTTCTTCTTCAATAAGGATATGGCCACTTACCGTGTTGTGTGTGTTATTTGTTGATTATTCCAAAAGGTTTACAAACTTTGTAAAAACCTGAGGCTGCTGGTTCTTTCTGAACATCATTTTGTTTTATTGTTGCCACAAAGAATGATCAGCATCCCTGGACTCCTATCAGCTGTTTCTCTCTGCAATGTCTGAAATTTAGTCCTTAAACTTATTTTTCTGACTTGACATCTATGTTGGCTTTCAATCTATTCAGAAAATTGAATCTCAGATCTCTTCCCCAAAGTCTGAGAGCTTTCTATGTATAAATGGAAGACACATGTTGAATCCACAAACAGCTTTGAACTTACAGCACCCAACAATAAAAGAGTTGCAGCAGTGTGAGTATGCTATACCAAATTGGCAGAGTTTTCCAGGCCTGGGGAAATATTCTTCTAATTAATAATCATGAACTCTAATGCATTCACCACAGAACCATGATCCAGAGTTTGAAAACAGTTGCAATGTCAAATGCAATGAGGTGGATGTGCATTGGTTACTTACACACTTTTTGTTCTCATTAAAATGTCCAATGTGATGGATGAGATTAACTATACTTCCATCAGCATTTTAAGAGATTATTTAAAACACAGAACATCATTCACGTGCCACTGTGTTATCATACAGTGACTTTGACCCATAAAATTGATTGTGCTACCCTTCCAAAGAGAAATCACAGGTACTTAACAATCGATTTTTTCTGCCTTAAAGGGATTTCTCTAGATTCAGGACAACTCAACACAGAAACTTCCAGAAAAATGAAGGCCTCTATACATGTGGACAATGACATATACATAACATAACCAGCAGTAATTACAGCACTCAGAAGCGGCATGGAAACTATGACGCGGGGTGGGGGAAGGTTGAAACAAAGAGTATAATCGGTTTTATTAACACCAGAGGTACAGATGGACTGAATTAAGTGGAGACAGCACCTACCCCCCCTTCAAAGATGTAAAGCAGCCCCCGCTCCCACCTCCACTCACTGATAGATATTTATATAGACGCTGATGTTCAGTTTAGGCAACTGGATTGAAGCCATTATGGATTAGAGACAGGGCCACAGCTGATGAGTATGTCAGGATGTCACCGGTAATTTCTGCTGCATGCAGATGCTCTGTATACTTCGCA
>JAODKE010000051.1:20303577-20317334 GCA_026779605.1 Mormyrus hasselquistii
AGACATGTTACACTAAGAGACTTTCCACCAAGAGACATGTTACACTAAGAGACTTTCCACCAAGAGACATGTTACACCAAGTCCATATTTACAGTCAGTATAAGACTTGTGTATATGAGAACCATGTTTACCTGAAATTACCCTTAATGATACAGTAGCTCCAAAATACATTTGTCATATTATTTAAAAGAAAAAGCATCATAGTGCATTTTTTTTCAATAAGAATATTAAAGTACATCTGGATTTTTAAACTTTAGGCAATTATTTGGGTTCATTAAGAATGTGGTAACAACTTGTGAAGCTTGTTACATGTACTCATGCAGGTTTACGTGATTTGTCTCTTTTTCTTATTGCTTTATTTAAAAAATAAAATTCCCACAAACAGCCTGCGATTTGGGAGGAGTAGATGTTTAAAGATGACTGCACCCAACAATGAAGTTGGCTTTTGGCTTTTCACATAAAATGCCCTGTGTGTGGCAATTATTTTTCATCCACTGATATAAAATATTTAGTTGTATCTCACTAATTACAATATCTTAGTTATGTACAAAGGACTTTTCTATATGAGCTGAGGCCCATATTCATTATGAGAATGAAAATAGAATAGAAAAGAAACTACAATTTTTTTCCCCATGAAACTTGGAATATAATAAATAATACAATAACTTGGAGAATCCAGAGTCCATTTTGAGAATAATGTTTTTTTGTAAATCTGTACTAACACAGAATGAACTTGAAAAGTCTGTGTGATGTTCAAATGCAGTCTGATGGCAAACTGAGTGTAACGCCAGTCTGATAGATGCTGTGATAGGAGATTTTCAATCCGGATTCTGTAAAAAAAGCTCATTCCAGGAACAAACTAATTGCCTGTGAATTTCCAAAGGAGTGTGAAATGTATGACTTCATTTCTTTATTTATATGCTGCTGCAATATAATTATTACACAGAACTTTAGTGCCTTTTTACTTAGATGTGTGAATTTTAAGAACATTATGATAGTTTTAAATGTTCCGGACTGAACAGAATTTTTGCCTGTCGGCTCTCACTGTCATTTCCACAGAAAGGGAATCCGAGATGGTATATATAAATTTTGTGCAAAATAATTTCAGCCGTATTACAATTGCTGAATTGCAATTTTTAAATTACAGTTATACATGAGCACTAATCCTTTTCATATGTGAACTCAATTCAAATTCACTGGCTTTGTTCTACCATTTTACAAAGATTGACCATTCCCAAGGCCTCTGGGTACATAGAGCCTGCCCATTTAATGAAAACGAAAATTAAGTGATTTTTTTTTTTAATTCAAGGTGTCTTACTCAATATGCCAAACAGGAATATAATAAAAGATTTCAGCAAATAGAAAAGTAATAAAAACCATTGAGCACTGACTACACGCCTGTGACTTGGCAAAATGGCATTAAAGTAAATCATCAGACAGTCCCCTCAAGCGAATGCACACACCAGGCCCGACGCATCGATCTCCGAGCCAGCCGAACGCCTTCATGAGTTACTGTGACTCTCGGTGCTTACGGTGCGCAAATTCTCAGAAATTTGTGTTTTACCTGCAGGGTCTCTCATCATGAGGAAGCTTCACGTTAATGGAGCTGGAAAGTGATTTCTGCCCCTCAGTCTTTTTAAAATAGCTTTCCTCCCATTTCGGAAATAATTTAGCTTAGGGTGTGAATGCATTAAGTAAACGAGGGCAAGCACAAATATATGTCGCAGTAACGGTCGGTACTGCAAGCAAGGCGGAAATGCATGTAATATATTTAAGCCATTAAAAATACTTCAAAACAACACATTTTGACCACATTTTCTTCTATAATTTGAAAGTTCTGTGTTTGCGTTTAATATCATGGTCTATTACAGTTTGTGAAACTAATAATGTAATAGATATATGTTCCATTATTCTAGGACTATGGTTAAAAGCAGGAAAATAGTACATTTAAACATTGTGAACAGCGACGGGCATCTTGGTATCCCAGTCTAGATACCAACTGGCCACGCCACTTTCCCTATGCACCATGTCAGTGAAACTTCCATCCAACTTTTCTCACCTCTCTTCCACATTTGTTTCCACAATCCACCTAGCTGACCCTCTCTAAGGCCTTAACAATCTAATTAATCAAATCAGGGGCAGCCAAGTTTATTTATGTGGCACTTGGGCTAGTAATCCTCTGCAGTATGTAGGTATGCCAATGGTATCTCAGCTTCAGCCCAGCGCTGTTGTTCTGTGTCTCTCCAGCTCTGCTTATCCTCTGTATATGTCTTTGTGACTGAACAGTGGTAAATGGGGCATAAGGCTTAGAACTCAGAGATAGATTCTGAAAAATCATTCAAAATGTTGTGTTTTTTCCATCCCATTTAAAATTCTCTCACTGGAATAAATAATTGAAATGAATATATTTACTCTGTTTTAAATATATGTACAATAATCAGCTGTATTCTTCATTATTTTCATGGAAAATGTTTGAACATGACACTAACTGTCTAATGATTAAGGGTAATTCAGATGTTTAATTATTGAATTTTCCATTTAGGCTTGAATGGAAAAAGTTAAAGATACACTTTAAAAATATTTGTCTGTAAAATGTCAAATTAATGATAGAATTAAACAGGCTAGTTAGTTTTAGTAACTGACCATATTAATGTCTGCAGTAACATTCTTATTGCCTTCTCACTGCATGAATGAGTATTTCCGAAGCCTCCTTTGGTTTAACACACTGTATGTATTAACATATCAGTAAAAATCTTTGAATCTCATGAAATCTCATTATAGTTTCACGATTTTGGTTTAGGTGGATGTTTCTAGATTTACTGTGTCTCCTGGGTGCCACAATATACTTTTTAATAACAAGAGAAAATGTTATGTTATGATTACAAAATTCTTAATTTTCTCCATGTAAATATTTTATCTTCAGATTTTCTTGCAATGGATTTAGAGCTTTTCCCTAAATCTTCACTATCATTTTCCATCTTGTTAGTCAGATGTAATGTCCTGTTAATTAACAATAACCTGTGTCTTGATGATGTCATTCTTCAGGAAGTGACATCATTTATGGTGGGAGAACAACAGTACGAGGATCCATAATTATTAGTAATGAAGTTTATTAAACTTGTCATGTTGTTAGTTAGTCTCACTGTACTTCATTCCACTCTGTTAGGTAAAATGAATGACAGTATATTTTAAAAAGTTTTTGAATAAGATATGAAAAAAATTACTCAATTCCATCCAGCTAGTTTCGTTTGCTCTATATGCGTAGATGCAGGGGCTGACTACCTTCTCTGGGGGCCCTAGGCTGATGTGCGTAGGGGCCCCAAGTGGGGCATTTGAGCAATTTTTGGAGCCGAAAGAGAAACAAGAGGGAATTAATAATGATAGAACATCAATAATATGCTAATCAAAGTGTAAAACCTGGGCGCAGGAGTACTGTCAGTAAAATTCGATGATCGGGAGGAAGGAGGGAATTTCTGCAATGGTGCTGGTGGATCGATTAGCCAAATTTAAGAGGTTCCCCCTTTTCATCATGGCCCCAGGCCGTAGACTAGGATAGCCTATGTTTTACTCTTCCCCTGAGGCTGAAGTTAGTCTTGAATTTTTGCATACATTTGTTGAATTGTATTCCCCCCATGTCTGTTCACATGGGGCACGGGAGATGAAATGTTACTCTTGTGCCTTTGCACTTTTTTCGTCTTCTGTTAGACTCATGTCTTACCCCGCCAGATCCTCATGTCTCTTCCCTGTTGTGGCCCTAACAAGCCATGCCTAATGCTCATTTGTCTTCCCTCTTGTTCCAGCCTTCGTGTAATCCACTACACCTGCCACTCTTTCAGCCCCCTCGTTAAGCAAAAGTGCTTCCCTGTCCTGCCAGTCTTGGGTCTGTCATTAACACTGTGTAGTGTCATGTGCACATATCCAGATTCTCTCCCCTTTGATCCCTGTGATCCGTTTTTGTTTGTGCCTTTAATAAACTCCCTTTGTTTGCCCCAAACTTCGAGTTACCCATCCGGCCTGCCGCATGAGAGTCAGGCCTCTTTGTGCCAGTTCACTAGACAGTGAAACGACCGGTAGCCTATCACCAGACTCCAGTGTGATTATGTAAGTTATGTAGTGCGAAACCTAGAAGCAGGAATAGTCTATTACGCCAGGGATGAGGGGAAACTTAGTCTGTCCTGAAATCTGTCACTAACATGCAAATAACAGAAATGTAATTTATTATCTTATGTCCATAAATGTAACTTCTGGAAATTCTGTTTTCAGGGGGCCCAGGCAGCTGCCGGCACTTGCCTTATGGTAATGTGCCCCAGTATAGATGCACACTGATATTACAACATTGCGCTGAGCTCATGACATTAAGATAAAAATGATATATGACATGTGACCATGTTATACTAATTCCTTCCCACAATGTATTAAATCGTGGGCACCTTTTACTAATTTGTTCCCTCGTTTTTAAATTGGCCACGTTGTACTGCATAGCCTTTGCTACTCACAGCCTAATGTAGCACTTTCATTTAGGGCACTGGACATCTGCATCTGGGCAGAGATCATTTTTAATTTTAAGGTTGGAATAGAGTTTTCCACACATCCGATGTGTTACAGAATCATATTCCATTGCCAAAAAAAACAGCAGCGTACATTTAGAACCAATATGGGATGTGATTTGTCCCATATTTGCAATTTGACCCCCAAGCTGGGCATATATTGCCAGGACAGAAGTCCCGTATGTCTTCAGATAGGAAGTTGTATCCTTAGCTTGTAATGACCTACAAACACATCCTTAAAAGCCTTGCATTGCAAGCAGTTATTAGTGAGAAGCACTTATGTAAAATATTGAGAGCCAGAGCACTTTACTGAACTGATTTGTTCCTTCGTTTTAGTTAAATTGTGGCCATGTCTTATTAATTAGTTCCCACGATATATTAAATTGTGGGCACGTTTTATTCATTCCTTCCCTCATTTTAGTTAAATCGTGGGCATATTTTACTGATTTGTTCTTTCGTTTTAGTAAAATCTTGGCCACAATTTATGAATTAGTTCCCACAATATATTACAACCTGGCCACAATATAGATATAATTTTTTTATCGGTATGCCATGAGAGGCCCCAGTACCATCGCAATCTGAGGCCATTCTTCCTGAGCACATTACCAATGGTGTATAATATTTAATGATACTGTACCTTGGGATTACCCTTAAAGTGGAGGGGGATAACGCTGAGGTGAAGTATAAGAATTAAAAAGGAATTAACAAATTCTTCTGGCCAAGCGTGCTTGATGATATCAGCTGGTATGTTAACCACCAGATTGTGTCCTTAATACCTTAACCCCAGGCATCAAACAGGAGCTCTGTGCAAGTGAAAGTGCTACTTGGCAGTTCGTACCAGAGCATTTTGGAAGCTGAACCTGAGAGTGAGGAGGAAACAGGAGACTGCATGGGCTGGTGGAATATGTCAATCAGATTAGGAAAAGGAACAGGAGAGAGATACAGGGAGAGAACAGACAATATGGAGAGATGGAAGCTGGGCTGTGTGTGTGTGTGTGTGTGTGTTTGTCTGTTTCTGTGTGCGTGTGTGTGTGTGTGTGTGTCTGTGTGTGTGTGTGTGTGTGTGTGTTTGTCTGTTTCTGTGTGCGTGTGTGTCTGTGTGTGTGTTTGTCTGTCTGTGTCCATGTTTGTGTCTGTGTGTTTGTGTGTTTGTCTGTGTGTGTGTCTGTGTCCGTGTTTGTTTACTCCAAAGGCAGTTGGCTGTAGGTTGTTTATTTGTTTCACTGCTTAACTTCCTGTAATTTCCAAAAACAACTAAAAGTTTCTTGGTTATTAGTTTGTTAAGGTTGCAGAATAAGGGTCTGATTTTCAGAAAGATAAATGTTATCAGGCAACAAGTTTTAATGCAACTCATCATTGTACTACTGAGATATCTAGATTTTAATCGACAGATGGATGATTGTGTATTTGTGGTGTTTCTATATTGCTGGTGTCTTAACATGGCAGAAGGACTAGTTCAAGCTGGAAGACGTGCTTGATTCTCCATGCTTAGCCACTGTCCAGACAGGCTGGGCAGTGTTAAATGCATGTCACTAATAAAGAAGGCATGACGTCATCATATCCACCATATCTTGGTCAGGGGGCATGGTGAGCCAACTAGCCTGTTTGAATTTCACCCGCTATATTTATCCATTAGCATGTATTGTAGTGATTGCTAACGAAACCAGACATGCTCAGGAACAAGTTCTTATTCTGTACAGTGAACAAAAAAAATGTTGCAGGGATGCTGAAGCATTTGCATATTGAAATGTTGAATTCTTTTACAGAATAGTTAGACTTCCAAGCCAGGGAAGGCCAATAAACATGTTTTAAAGGTGCCACAGGATGCATTTTCTTCAGAATTTTTAAATTGTTCTCTGGTCTACATAGAAGGTTTGTGTACTTGGTTTGGTCAAAAAATGCCAAGAAGTGGTTTTACAGGCTCAATTTTCAGCCCTATTATTTTATTCTAGAATGAAGCTGTTTTCCCTTTTTTGGTGTTCATATGCTTTGTTCTGATTGGCTGGTTATTAGTGAGGCAATGGCTCACCCAGAAGCAATATCTGCTCAGTCATGTGCCGCGTAACAAAGTTTTGGTGTATCATCTAGTGATGTTGAATTGCAACTTATTACTCACGTGTTGTGGTGATACTAGTATAAATAAACCTACTACACTGCCAGTCATGTAAAAGTATAGCACACACAATTATGCACATTATATAATACAACTATGTTACTGGTATATGTATTTACTATACTGAGCTTTTTATACGTATTTTACAGTGTACTCTTTATACTTATTAAAAATAAAAAAAGTTTACTGTAGCCTAGATGTGTAGTGGGCTATACCTTCTAGGTTTTTGTAAGCAGACTTTATGTGCAACGACAAAATCACTTCACGACGCTTTTTTCAAAACATATCCCCATCATTATGCAATGCATCACTGTACATAGGTCAATACAGGTGGTGAACCATGGAACATTTAGGCATCCAACCCTATACAGTGTCTGACAAAAGTCTTGTCACTTAACCAAGTTATAGGAACAACAAATAATAACTTGACGTGTAGTTAATCAGTTGGAATCAGAAATGGCTTATAAGAAAGGCAAAGCCCTCTAGATTATGCTTATTATACCAAAATAAAGTTTTGCATCATTCATTGAGTTTTATCATTGAATTAAGACAGAAAGGTCAACTTTTGCCTGGACAAAAGTCTTGTCATATACAAAAATAATGTAAATTATACACATACTTTATTTAGAATACACAAACATGCTACAATAACATCAGAACATAAAGTCATTATGCCTTGTAAGAAAGATTTAATAACGTGTATGACTTCCATGAGCTTGGTGGACCGCATCCATACGTTTTGGCAATGACTGTATATTTGAGCCTGAATCGGATGATTTGAGGTACAGCCAGTTGTAATGCTTCTGAGTGGTACATTTTGTTGTGTAGTGTTTAATGGAATTACAGTGGAAAATGCTTATAGTGATCATATCTGTCTGGGTGAAACTGATCACTATGAGCGGATGATCATTATAACTGATTTTTTTTCTTTTACTTTATGTCTCAGGCAGATTACCATCTAATTGACATTTGTATATTGATTACATGAATATAAGGTAATAAAACAAACATCACTATTTATTGAATTTTATTGACTCCTTCAAAATACAGTACAGTCGTTTCAAAAGCTTTTCAAATCAGAGTACTGTACGAATGAAATATCTGAGCTGTGTATGATTCAAATACACTATAAAACAGAACATCACGTATAACAGTCTGGTAGGTACCTTATCAATGTATAAATAGATGTTTCCCAAAATGAGAGTTTACAGATCAATAATGGAGCCAGAAATCACAGCATGGATCGGCCAGCAGAAAATCACACTACAGACTCAACTACATATTTTTAAATCAGTTTTTAAATGACCTGTGGCATGACTTAGACCAAATGAACACCCAGAGAGAAAATCTATTAGCCTGTCAGCAGCACATTTCCTAGGACTAATACACACACATACCTGCAGAGGTAGACATTTCAGGTCCAGAAAGTAAAAATCCAGCCCAGAATTTTGTCTCAACCAATCAGCTGAGTACTCTGTGACTGTGACTCTTTATGCTCTACTGGTTGGTTGAAACAAAATCCTGGTTTGGATTTTTACTTCCTGGACCTGAAATGTCCACCTCCGCATACCTGTCATGCAATTGTTTTATCATTCTGTATTGCTGACTGTGAATGCTACAGGTAAATGGGAGGGATTGAGTTCCATCTGAGTGGGCCCAGGACCACCAGTGCCGCTGTGATACTTATAGACCATACTGAATGAAAGTTAACGCATTTTCTGTTTGAGTAACGCAAGGTGCCTGATCATTGCTGTGAAGCTATAAGCTAAAGCAGAAGTGATATTGTTTACCCCGGACATGGAGCTAGAAATGTCACATATTGCTCTCGAAGTACAATGATTCATTCATGCAATGCTGAAGCATTTAAACAACACTGAAAATAAGGAACATGGTTGCAGCTGTTTCTCAACCTTTCATTTCTTTTTGTTCATCTTAAAATATGGTGAGTGATGAGGAGCGGGGAGTGACATGGCCTTGCAGAGTGGTCAGCAGTAATCTGATGGCCAAGGTCAATATTCATTGGAATATTTCTGCTACATTAATATCTGCTGTAAATCATTAGTGGGGAAAAACTACTGAAAGAAAACAGCTTTACGAATGTTACCTCATTGTGGTCTATAGCTATCCACAATGGCTTTTAAACTTCTGTGCACAAAAAATCTCATTTTGTCATTTGATTTAGAAGCCAGCTCTTATAAAGAAAAGGCTGTAAAATAATTTCAGATGTTGAAAATCCATCATAAACATTTCATTATTGTTCTTCCAAGGTGCAAGAAATGGATTATAAAATAAATTTGAAATACCTGACAAGGCATTACAGCTGGCCCTAAAGCTAAATAACTTTCAGTAGCATCAGCAATACACAGTGTGTTCTTCTTTTCCAGAGCACATACTGTAAACTCTAAAATATGTGGATATTGACTTTTCTAGAATGTAAGGAGTCATCTATATTAGCATAAACTGAGACAAAACAAGAAGGACATGTAATTAAGCTTATAATTATCAAGGGATCGAATTGCCTGTCCAGTATCTGTCGTGTGTTTCATTTCATAGGTGACTATAGCTAATCGCACTTGAATGAAAATCAGTCTTAACTTACCGCAATCACTTAAGTTACCGCAACACGTATAAATATATAACCAAATGGCATTCAAAGCTGTTTCCGAAGTGGGAGAGAAACAGACTGTTTAAATGCATTCACTTGCGGAAATAACGATCTTGTACTTTCCATTACCTGCGGCACCCGGCTCCGCAAAGTACTGCAGTGGTCTCAGCACTTTGCAGCCTTTGCTCTGCTTGTATCCGGTCTGAATTTCAGATCAAATGAAGAGAAAAGATCAGCCTGCCACTGGTTCACAAGTCACATGCTGTCAAAACAAATTACAAACAATAGCCATCAAGTGACACAATCCCCTGTAATCCCATTAGTGCAACATTAGATGCCAATATCAGTTTGGCCTGTACACACTGATTTGAATCCTGCCTCAGAGGACATCCAAAGACACAGAGGGAGAAAGAATGGATTACATGATTCTTCCTGGGTCTTCCAAATACCATCAGGCAGGCTCACAGGCCGTGTTGGCGTCGGCTCACAGAATACCATTGTGTATACTAAGGACATCTCTAGTCGATGTGTGGTCCGTTAATATACTGTGGTAGGAATTATACTGCAAATGGTGTCTACATAGTGGTTCTAAAACGAAATTCTCTCCACACACTAGTTATCATGCCTGAAAAGTAATGGCATGGAAAATCTAATCTCAAAAGTAAATATCAGAGAGAAAAACTGTAATGAAGTATCAATCATTAACTGAAAGTTCAGTTTACACTGAACGGTATCCGAGGGGCTAAATGACCTAGAGCCCAGGCCCCCTGCCTTCTGTCCAGTGGTGTTGGAAGGATTTTGACACTGGGGGGGGGGGGGGGGGATCGCTTTTTTTAATAAAATATGTAACTATTGATATCTGTGTATTTAAAAAAGGTGTCCGTTATTCATATAGTTACTTGAACCTGCACATTTTACATCTCATTGTCCCTGGTGAGCCGATGACCACTTTGCTATTTCTGAAATGCGTTTAACACACTAAGTAATACCCAGCAGGTCTGCAAGCCACCAATGTTTCTGTCCCTGTTTATTAATGCTCCTTTGACTTTAAGGAATTACCGAGTGCAGCACTGCAATGTGCAGTGTTTTATACTCGCTATCCCATAAACAGGACAGCTGTCATTCTCCCTTCACACCTGATTTCAACGTGTCCCTGGGTCAACAAGGGAGGGGCTTGAATTTTGCTTCTTTAACCACTCACAGTCTTTATTGGACGACATCAACACATTAATTAAAACCTGTGTTTTCTGTTCAGTGGCAAGGTGCACTGATTTCTAAAGCACCAATTTTATTGTGTATGCCTTTTCTTAGTTACAAAACATAGGAACATGATTCCCTGCAAAAGCTATAGAGAGCAATGTAAGGGTGCATGTTAATCTAATAATAATAAAACAATAACATATATTAGGGTGGTCCTTAGCTATGAGCCAAATTTTAAAATGGGAGTTTTTCATACACTCACCTTTCTCATTTTGTGATGCATTGTAAGACATTATTCCTGGCAAAATTTTCCATAGTTTTATTGATGTTTAGAGGCTGCTCAACATGATCGAAGTCTAACTGTAGATGATCAAAATATATTAAATTTCAACCACAACTTTGCTGAAGACAATCTGAATACAGCAACAAAGAATATAATTTATTTGTGTACCTGCAAAAAAAAAAAAAGTTTTTCACAAATAAGTAAGAACAAAACAAAGTGGAGTTTATAATCCGAGATCAATAAATTGACACTATGGCTGAGTATTTGAGCTGGGTAAAGCCTAGATTTGTCATGTACTGTCGGTAATCCTCATTTTACAATGACGGGACACGTGAGTGATAGAGGATTTCTGCAGGAGGCATAATGCATGATGGTTTTACACTTAATCTAATCGTAACCAGACATTCTCTGACATAGCAATGTCATTCTTTGGAGGATTTTATTATTTGTATAAATAAAGACAAAAATATTCATTTTTCAGAAGGAGGGTTCTACCGGTAGCTGGGGGGCGGAGCCTCTACCTAAGATTGCATTATGAGCGATAGCAACCATAAGTGCTACGATCTGAGTGTGTTTCTGCTTCAGCTGGCTTGACATTCTATGTCCATCAAACGTGAGGCATAATGGGTTTACATAGATTCTGCTCCCACATTTTTACCTGATTATGCCTGAGGCTCGTTGTGCTCGTCGTACTTCATTGAATGAAGGAGGCTTGTGACTGAAGGTCACTGGTGAATGTTCCAAAAGCGTGACGGAAGAGCCATTTATTTCACCACAACTCCCGTAGAAAATGTCCGGCGGGATACACTAGCACAATAGCAAACCAAATAAATAACTACGTAAAAGGGGTGCTATATGGCAGTTAAGAAATGTCCACGTAGGAACAGGGCAGAGCAAATTCATTCGAGCTCCTCACCTTCACACAACCGAGGTGCTGTGCTGCTCAGCAGAGTGATGTCATCATTGGGTCATTGAGAAAGACGCTTAACTCGCTTGAGAAAGACGCTTAACTCGCTTGAGAAAGACGCTTAACTTGCTCCAAGCACTGGGTCACACTGGCTGACCCAGCTCTCTCAAAAATGCCAAATGTTACTTTGGATAAAAGTATCTGCTAAATAAGTAAATAAATAAATCGCAGGGCCCTGATGGCATCTTACCTATAGTTTTAAAAGAGATGAGAGATATTATTAGCCAACCTTTAACTTTAATATTCCAGAAATTGTTATCTGCTGGTGAGGTACCTTCTGATTGGAAGTATGCTAATATAACACCCATATTCAAAAAAGGGGATAGAAGTCATCCAGCAAACTATAGGCCAATCAGTTTAACTAGCATTACTGGAAAAATAATGGAAGCTATAATCCAAGTGAAAATGGTAGAGTACCCAGATTCAAATAACATTCTGAGGGATAGCCAACATGAATTTTGGAGATCCTGTTTAACTAATTTACTTGAGTTCTTTGAGGAAGCTACAAGAGAAATTGATCACAAAAAGGCCTATGATGTGATCTACTTAGATTTCCAGAAGACCTTTGATGTTCTTCCCCACAAACAGCTCTTGCTTAAGCTGAAAATTGCAAGTTTTCTGTGGCAGCTTGGATAAAAAACTGGTTAACAGACAGGAAGCAGCGAGTAGTTGTTAGAAGCATAATGTCACAGTGGGCCTGCGTTCATAGTGGGGAACTGCAGGGTTCAATTTTAGGACCACTATTGTTCCTAATTTACATTAATGATATTGACAGCAATATATACAGTAAACTGGTTAAATCTGGTGGGTGGTGTAGCAGATACTGATCTAGCAGGACAGAGGCTACAACGGGATCTTGATTTAATTAGCGACTTGGCTGATACCTGGCAGATGAAATTTAACATACATAAATGTAAGGTAATCCACGCAGGAGTGCAGAGCTCAATGGCTGCCACCCTCTGCAAATATAGAGAAGCCAAAGGCACCCAGTCTCAGAGCAGGACCTCCTATCATGGCCAAGGCCAAAGGTAATGTCCTGCATTAAAGGGGAATTGTTCTTTAACATCTGGTTGTCGTGCACTCGGAGCGGGAAAGCAGCACAAGATCCAATGAGATCGGTGAACACTGGGTTTGTTTGAAAGCAGATCAATTAGGAACATCGCACATACAGAAACATACTCTAACGCAGACTTAAATACACCACACTAATTAACAACAACAAGAAACAGCTGGCAACACAAGGATTCCACACAAGGTAGATGAGGAGGCATGGCACATGGGATGATCGGACAACCAGACATGACACTGTGTATAAAATGGACTACATCTCTGAACATGCCTTGTCTTAAAACAGGGAGACCAGATTAAAAAATGGAGATATTCCAGTCAGCTCCCCTAGAATGGAGCAGGAGGAAATGGTGGTAGCCAAACACCTCAGCTAAGAGACAGGAGAGACAGGCCATCCCCCCACGAGGAGGCAGAAGGCATGAGGAAGAGGCCCCAGCTAGCCTTCCTTGAGAGGATGCGCAGAGAAACGTCATAGCTCAATGGCTGCCACCCTCTGCGAACTGAGAGAGGCCAAAGGCACCCAATCAAAGGTACATGGACTGACGGGCTGGGCGGGGAAAGGAGGATTAAAAAGGGAACAGTTTAAATCTTCCTGTATCTATTGAAATAAAGAAGTATTTAATATTTAAATCAGAGCTAGATAAGATTTTAATTAAGTTCTCCCCAAACAAGCTTGATGGGCTGAATGGCCTTCTCTCGTTTGTAAATTTCTTATGTTCTTAAGTAATGAAGATGTAACTGACTTAGAGCCACATAATCATAGCAGTCTTTAAAATAACAACATTACAGGGTGTGAATGTGGCCTTCGCACTCGAGTTGGTGACTGCGCGACTCCCAATTATCAAGGCGAGAGCCCTCTTCAATCTACAATTCAAACCCCTTAAAAACCCCTAATGACTTACTATTAATACAAGGAACCGGGACACCTGCCGTGACCCTTTAAACACTTCTTTATTTTCACACTCATTAAAAGT
>JAODKE010000051.1:20333252-20345958 GCA_026779605.1 Mormyrus hasselquistii
AACTTATAACTTATGAACATTAAAAATAGCATCAGAATCTCTTTAGCAGCAAACTCCCGTGGTTATTTTGTCGCGTATTTGCCACCCTACAAATATCCTAACAGCAAGAAAAGTGAATGCTGCAAGGAGATTCACTCTGTGATGGGGCACAGGGATTATTCTGAAATTCCATTTTATTCTTTAAAATTCATCTCAGTCGCTCTACAGGAGTACATGAGTTAGTGCTGCAGCATATGGAATAAACGTTAAAAATAGAATGTTAGGGAAACAGAATCATTTTTAAAGCCCCCCAGGGGGCTGGTATGTGAAAACCATACATACTTTTTGTTTTTACACATGAGCAAGTTTTTTTTTTTTTTTTTTTGCTGCAGTTCACACTTCTGTTCCTGACCAAGAAATGAAATGGCTGTGAAAAATCATCTGGAGAGTCATGTTCAGGAGGCCCTAGTTCTTCCTGACCTTTGACCCTGTCACCAAAGACAGAGGCAGATGTTTTCCTCTAGAAGGTTAATGGTACACCCAGGGTTCTCAGAGGGCCTCTGCTCACGGCTTTGCCAGAGGAAGAAGGAACAAAGAACTTAAATGAGAAAAGAAACGGACAATCCGGTGAGTCACATGCTCGTAATGTGTGAGTATTTCTTAGTCACAGTATTCTTCACTGTAGGACCTTGCATTGTCGACCTTGGCTCCTGCATGTACTATCTAATAATGTAATATTTAAAGGGCCCCTTTCAGGGACAGGCAGCAACTGCCGACGTAGAGAATCCATACAAACAAACAATCACCCTTCTGTCAAAATAGATAATGGGCTCATTTCTCTACACACAAAAAAACCCACATTTTCATGACGCCCCAGGTATAATGCAGTCAATGTAAAAAGCACATCAAGCTTAGCTAGCTAATCATAAAGCCATGGAATAGATAAGCTGCAGTGACATTTAATTTATCAGCAGTTACCTGACCTAAGTTTAAGATGTTATAGCCCACTGATTATACCATTTTTTTTAATTGGGATGTCCTGCAAAAAAAGCTTCAAAGTCATCTATTGCATGTTCACCCATTTATGTCCAAGGTAAACAGAGCTTTACTAAAAGGGACTGCTTAGATAAACATCAGCAAAGAGATTATTTGTGTTGCTGCTTTAGAGTTAAATCAGCCCCTCTATAATATTATTGTTTAGTATGTGCACTGACTACACATCTAGCATATCAACTGCCAAGAAATAAGTTTCCTAGAAAGACTATGGGCTGTTTTTATTCAAATTCCGCTGGGTTGTAAAGAGCTAACCTTAACTTCTCTGTTAAAGCTAACATCTAGCAATACGAGATTAGGTTTAGTTGACATGCTTCTCATTTATATTGAGAAATTCTGTGTCACAATATGTCTTCTGGGAATAAAAAAATCTTTAAAATATATGTCAGCCAATCCCTTGAGCTTTCGATTGTATTTCTTCAAAAACTTGTTTCAAGCAAAAATGATGAATAGTTGTACAAGAAAACGTTCTGCTTATAATATACAGCATCTCTCTGTTCTAGTTATTATTTGCAGTTGATTCTGCTGGCAGATCTTACATGACCTCCGGATTCATGTGGCATTGTGTTGAAGAAAGTTTAAAGGGCCTGTCTGTGTTGTTTGTTTACTAGAACGGTTCACATCAGTGAGAGAAAATCTTTTATTTAAACACTGTCAAGTCTCTCGGCTGTCAGAGGAGGAGGTATAAATGCTCACTACAAAGGCTGGTTAATAAAACGTCACCTGTCATATGTCTGGGGTGGTAGACAACTGTGTTTTGAGAAACTTGTGGTCTTGTTCATGTTTGATATATGGCATAGACTTCAGACTAGTACTGCGGCTATCATTACGTCATTTTACAATATTTGCATGTACAGGGTTTTTCCACCAGGATATTTTGTGTTAACATGTCGTTGGTCTTTTTAGCAACATTTCCCAAACATTTTTGTCCTTTCACTCATGTCTTATGCCCAGGTTGCTTGAACAGGCAGAAGGTCTGGCTCAGAAGAATTGTACGGCGGCCTTGGTTTGTCTAAAGCAGCTTTTATGAGTCGTGGTTCTCAAGCCCAGAAGAGAACGCAGCATGGACCATGCTTGGAGATCTACCGTCTTCTTTTCTGGACTGTGTGAACAGTTGACTCCATTCTAGAGTCCCGACGGGGCTATATCCTTTTAAGGTCATGCCTTTTGGTCTGCACATAGCGTCAATGGACAATCCTTTTAAGGTCATGCCTTTTGGGCTGCACATAGCGTCAATGGACAATCCTTTTAAGGTCATGCCTTTTGGGCTGCACATAGCGTCAATGGACACACAAAGAAGAGTTTGTCTAAATTACTTCTGGGTCACACTGTCATTTAGAGCAGCTCATAGGAAAGTCACCAATGTCAACTCAAGGAGGGCTTTGGACATCTTTACACAGCAGATGCTTCTATCCAGAAGAACATCCAACTAAGGAAGCAAGTCAGCCAGTCCCTGGAGTAATTGGGGGTTAATTGGGTTGCCTCAGGACCCAATAGAGACATTCATCTGCCAGCAACTGGATTTGAACCAACAACCTTCTGATCCCGGGTACAGTGTCCTAACTTGCAGAGCTACACACCTCTCCAAAGCCCTCATTAGTCCCTGGCTCCCTTCTCACGCCCTGTGACTCCTCTGCCCATGTGCTGGATACATATTTACTTATTTTTCGTCACTTTCCAAGTGATGACTGAAAATGTCACTGCTGATAAATGGTTTTATTGCTCATCTTCCATGCAATTAATATGTCTAGTGGGCTTAAACTGATTGCAAATCATTACAGTCGACAGCGAAATATTACCATGCAGCTGAATTATAAATAGGGATGTGGAATTCATTCACTGCAGAGGATACATGTCTGATTTTGATATTTCCTTATGATTCTCATTCCAGTGAAGCTGCAATGCAGTCACACCCGTGTCACTCTGAAAGACGCTACTCCTAGTTCTGTGTTCCCTTTCGTCTTCAAAGCACACAACGTTTCACCAGTCTGATGAGAAACAGGCCAGGGAACAGTGATATGAATGCTAACTAATCCCACAATGTCAAACCAGTTGTGGCATCTTTCACAAATAAAGTCTGAGAGTAGAACCTAAATCATTTTAATATTTTGTAAATTCTGCCCCAAACCCAGCTTGGAGTTCATTGTTTTAATAAGAATGGCAGCATAATCCGGGGGGGGGGGGGGTGTCTCAAAAGCATCCCTGGAGTTACCTCTTATTTTGTTCTATTGCATTGTACTGTCGTGATTGTTTTTGTAGGCAGAATAAATTATCCCCTTCTACAAACTTTACGCAAGTTCTCACTGGCGGTAGCCCAATTACACTACTGAAAATGTACTGTATATCAACACTCTCAAAGATCACTTTCAAATACTTTATACTGCTAATATTGTACAGGATCATAGAGAGGGGATACAGGTAGCATAGGGCTCAAGACATCAAGACATATCATGTCTGCAGGAAGAACCTGGAGTACTCAGAGGAATCTGGAATACTCCAAGGAATCTGGAGTACTCAGAACTAACCCTGCAACACAGTGAAAAACACAAGTGCCGCATAAACAGACCAGCAAAAGGAATCATAACCCCATCCCTGGAGGTGTGTGTGTGTCAGTGTGATTTCAGGACTTTTACCTGCCGATGAAGAGAATATTAATGACTTTCATCAGAAGCCACTTCTTTATTTCTTTGTTCTGTGCTGGACTGTTTATTTGTAATAATGCTTTTATTACACTAGATGTTTCCTCTTACAGCTGTGCTTTTTGTTCAAACGGTATGGAAAATAATCATATTTCAATGACGGGTTGGCTCAATGTGGTATTAGTCTTGGCTGTAAAGCAATCCTTGGGAAAATGAAAGATTTTGGGTTTTGGCCTCAACTTCAAACGTGGCACAGGCAGAGGGTGAACACAGGATTTAAACTACACTGAGCGTTACAATTCCAATTTCCTTTTTCCTCTCGCAAAGGATCCTTTCAGAACTCCCAAACCTCTGCTACTGCAGCCTTTAACCTAAACAAGACAGCCATCCCAGGGGGGCTGTCTTCTGGTTTGCTGCTGAGGAGCTGAGTTCTCCCACGGGGTTTTAGGTACACAGACTACTGCCCTGCTGGCTCTTCAGGACCCACAGACTATCTGGTCAAGGAGATCTAAAGCTGTTGCTCTTCAAAGCGGAAAGCAGCTCTGCTGCCTGCAGCCACAATTAAACAGTCGTCTATAGTTAAACAGTCCCAGGTACTCTGCATTTTCTGGAGCCCAGTTCAAATTAGCTATTTATTTATCTATTTATTTATTTATGGCTGATTTCAGATCTACCACTATGTTCCTCATTTTAAGCACATTGATAAAAGATAAGATATATCTGGATTAATATATGAATGGCTCCTGGAATGTAATCAGACCTTCACCAAAACCACAATAATAATAATAATAAAGAATTCTATTTAACAAAAATAAATGATGCACGGTAATTTATATCACTGTATCTTTATTGAAGATGGTTTAAAATCAAGGTCATTGTTGAAATGGTTTAATGGTGATACTTCATTAACTCCTGTGGGGAAATTCTCTTTTCAGCTACTCCATCCTGCAGCCCGTAAGACACACAGACAGGAGCAAGCTTGGGATTCACAGCGAGGGATCACCCACCTCCGAAGGAGGGAAGAGAGGAAGATCCAAGGAGCAGCTGACAGCAAACAGAGGACTTTACTATCAAAACAGAACACAAAATTAGTAAACCACAAAATCGAGCATGAGGGACCAAAAACAAAACAGGAAGAATAAGAAAAAAACTAGTCACACGGCAACACAACTAGGACACAGAGTAAAACAGGGAGCTAGCCTGGGAGACAACCATAGCTACAACACAGAGAACAACTATAATGACTGAGTGAGGAAATGAACAAAGACAGACACCTAAATAAATGGAAAACAGGGACTAACAAGGGACAGTTGTGGGCTAAAAGGAACTAGGGGCAACGAGGAGAAGGTTAGGTCAACAGAGACAGCAGGTAAAAACACCAAGGGAAATGAAACTAAAACAAGGAAAATGGAACGTAATCCAAACAGAGAGCCAGGAGCAAACACAAGGAACCGTAACTAGAATACGTACACATAATAAACCAAAAGAACATAAAAATAATAAATGTTAAACAAAAAAAAACTACGATCCACAACAAAAGGAGTTCGGATGATGGCCAACTGCTCAGCCTGCTAAGCCACACGGCTGCTTGGGGAATAGGGAAACACACTACAGACTGAGGGGCTGTAAGACACATGGGAGAACAGGATGGCCAGCGACACCTGCTGGCCAAATGGTGACAAGACACGTGGGAAAGTGGCAGATGGGCAGCGATCCTGACACCTATGGAGCTCGGGGTTAAGGGCCTTTCTTTAGGGCTCATGGACATGTGAGTATTTTGCCATGGCCAGGGTCATTGGCCAGTGACCTTCTGATCTCAGGTATAGAGCCACAAAATGCCCTTGGGTGATGGCCTGCATAAAGAGGTGCTCCAATCAGCTCAGTTGTTGGTTTCACCTGCCATTTCATATAAAAAACTCACATCTGATTACTTGTTCTTCATAGCAGAGTTCTGTTCAATATAACCTGATCTGGAGAAAAAGCTGTTGAAGATTACAAGAATAGAAGGTTTACAAAAGGATTTCTAAAGACTTTGGCCTCCATTAGTCTTCAGGCAGGCAGATAGTTTACAAACAGAGGAACTGAGGTTATTCAACACTACTCTTAGTAGTTGTACTGTACAATACTCAGATAAGTTAAAAAGAACTCCTCTTAGTAGCGGTGCTGTACAGTACTCAGACAAGTTAAAACTCCTGAAGACATCTGAATCTGAATAAGAACAACTCTCAACATGAACTTAAGCTCCTGGGAACAAAGAAAACCTGCACTCTCAAACACTGAACACTGCAGCCTCTCAAGCTTGCTGAAGTCCACTCTGATTTTCCACCGTCTACCGGAACAGTAATCGGTGGACTTATGAAAAACGTTTCTCCAGTTGTGTCTGGAGAAAGCACAATAATGCATGCCAACACCAAAACCCCATCCCAGCAGTGAACCAGGCTGGAGGGAGTGAAATGATGACGGGCTGCTTTGCTGCCTCAGGGTCTGGATGGCTGACAGTCATTGAGAGACCAGTGAATTCCAGGTTCTACCAGGAAACTGTCAGGCCGTTTCTCTATGATGTAAAACTGAAAAATCTGGGTAATGCTACATGAGATAGAGCCAAAACACTGGAGTAAATCAACAACATTGTGGGTCAAACAGAAGAAATCTCATATTTGACAATGACCAACTCAGAGTCCTGACCTCAGTGCTTTTGAAGCGCCGCGACGTGCTCTGGAGGGGGCTGTTTGAAGACGACACCCTCAATGTACAGAGAAATTAGCCAAATACCTTCCAACTACTGACCTGGTTTAATCAACAGCTACGGAAAGGAGGGCGTTTTAGTTTAGGCTCACTAGAACCTGGGACTGGTTACAGAAAATGGATGGATGAATGAAATACATATACTGTGACAGAGTTACACAGAGGGCCTGGTGCCCACCATATGGAGCAGAGGGTGGAGGCACAAGCCGTAGAAAGACGGGTGGAGATGTATATAAAAATAGATGTTTATACCATAAATTATCTAAGGCAGAAATTTAGTATACAGCTTTTTTTTGCTTCACTGTCATTTTTATATAAAGCAACAAATAATGTTGTATAGCTGTATATTTTGTGAAGCAGGTTAACTGCTTTCCTAGGGGGTATTGGATAAGAGTCCCACACAGAACATGAATCAATAACCTTCAGGTTAGGAGTCTATGGTGCTATCCATTATGCGACAAGCATTCCAAATCCACTTCATTTCCCTCACATAAAATCAAGAACTACATGAAATATACCATACGTATTAGGTTTTTCTAGAAGAGGTCATGTTACTGTATATGAAGGTATGGAAATGGAATTCACAGAAGTTACATAAACCACACATAAGAGTACAACACAACAACTGTCTTTTCTACATCTTAGTATGAATGCCGTATGAAATCATCCATATAACTTCAATGATGAAATTACAACCTTATTACTTATTGAGTTTGTGCCCTTTGAAGACAGGAAGCTCTTAAGGCTATTAAACTACAGTCCAGAGCAGAAGCACGCAGGATATTCCCATCAGCGGTGTAGGTTATGGGTTTGGAGTCACTGGCAAAGACCGCAAGAGTCAGGGGCATCCTGTAGAATGAACAGCACTAGGTACTGAGAGAAAGCTGGAACCCAAAGAAGAGAAGAATGTGGACCACACTGACCACGCCACTTACTGACAGCACATCAGCCCGGGAAACTGAGAAATACTGTGGAATACGCCTGCAGCGGGATGCAGTCATTTAACCTCAGATTTCATTTCCATAAAATTCCTAAAGCGTCTATTATACAGACTGACAAGCAGCAGATAGCAGTACATGTTACAGAGCTCACGTGACACCATAAGGACTTTAGGTTTGACAGGCATTTTGGGATTGCTGCTATTACAGACGCAGAGGCACATTAATGTGGTCAGATGCCCCTGGGATATATGAATTGTCTGAGCCCCCCTACTCTTTTCTACAATGGTGTAGCTATCAACCAGCAGGGGGGGGGTGGCCGCAGTGGTAAAAGTTGTCAACCAGAGAGGCTTAAAATGTTATTAACGATGTTAGCTGCGGACCCTTTTTGTGGCGGCTCCCGGCACCACCCTGGGCTAGAGGGTAAGCCTGTGCATTGGAGCACTCAAGACCTGAAGTTATTGCTGGTAAGAAGAAGCTTTGGAAGGTTTATACAGTTCTGCTGGACTGTCATTGAAGCTATGCTGCAATCTGACAAGAACAGGGAGACTAACATAAGAATAATTACCAGGAGTCACTTGTTTTCGCGTGAGGCGTGACCTGCAACGACCTCCTTGTTTACATTTGGTTTTAAAATGCATCTTTGGCCAATCGAGTCACAAGCAGACAGTGCTAAATACAACTGTAAATGGCCAGCAAGATGACACTGTGATTCAATCACTTTAACCACTTGCCGATGCGGTCTGGGATGCATCTCATTGCATATCCTTTGTAGTGTAAACACTATTGCAGCCACTAATGCTCAATATCTGTGCAGTGGGGGGGCATTTAACCTTCTAAGTGATGCAGACTAATGAAATCTGAACACGTGGTCGGTCGGACACCTTGGAGACCCGTGGTAGACGCAGGTTTTTCGGGATTCCATCTGGAAACCAAGTGTAAACAGGGCCAATGCGTACTGAGGTATTTTGTTACTTGCCAAGGTACTTTAATCAACTTAATTAGCATTCAGAGATTAAATAATTTATATGGTTAATATATAATGGCAGAAATCTGATTCTTTCACAGACAGCAAATAGGAAGGTGTAGCCTGTAAATCTACAGAAATTCAGACGTGGCATATTACACACTATACTGATTTTGGCAAAAAATAGCCATTTCTCTTGAGGAAATGAGTGAAAAAGGCCAAACATTAATACCGTACTCTTGAAAGGTGTCAGTAAAAACTTCACCCTGTGAAAATTCGATCCATCTTCCAAACGCTTATTCAGTAACACTTTACTTTAGGGGGCACAAATACACAGTTATAACTCATTTAGTTACATATTACATATTTTGAATTACATATTTAGTTGCTACTTGAGATGACAGACACCTCACAATTCATTAACGATGAACAAACATAACATTTCACTTATTTATTACTCATCCCTTCAGTAGTTGCTTAGTAGTTCACAAAGATTCACAGAATTGAGAGATATAGTAACAAATATATTAATTGTTTGAGATAAAATCACTATTCATTAATGATGAACGAACATGAGATCAGTATTTCACTTCTGTTATTCGTTACTTGTTCCTTCGGTTGTCATGAACTCGGACGCGTTTGGCGCGAGGCCGAGGCAAGACACAGGCAGAGATGGTGAACGACAGACCGGCGGCTTCACGGGACAACAGAAGGGCTAATTAAACGAACTAAAAAAGACACAAGAAAACACTAACAAAAGACCACGAGAGGTCAAAAGTAAATGGGGATAAACAGACTAATTACAGGTAACATCAGTGGCCTGTACTATGAAGCAGGGTTACTGGCTTATCGGGGTAACTTGTCGCATTTAGGGTAGTCTGGGCAAAATGTAAGTGAACGAATATGAAGTCCATATAAACTGTGGTACCTTAAATCCGACAAGTTACCCCAATAACCCCATTTCGTAGTACAGGCCACTGGTAACAGGCCACAATCACAATCAAAATCACTGGGGAACTAAACTGTGGAAGGGACTTAAATACTGATACTAAACTGGGTAACAAGACTAACACGGGACAGGTGAGACTAACAAAGACTGGGAAAACAGGCCAAAGATGAAACTAACTAAATCAAGGTGGCTGGGGGGGGGATGAAGACATACAGAAACAAGGAAACAGACTCTAATACGAATAAGAAAGACAAGTAAAACACAACCAAAGCACAAAGCAAGAAACCAAAACAGAACAAACACAAAATCACAGTAACAAGAAAATCTGATGAAACCAATGGAACAATACAAAAACAGAGGGGAGGGGGGGATTCCATCACAAGACAGAAGGGTTCACAGACCACATGCGGCAGAAAGGGAACAGGGGAAAACACCAAGACTGACAACGGGAGCTGACCCTGACATCAGAACATTCACAAGTGTTTACAGAATTAATAGATATAGCGACAAATATGACTGCTTGAAATGAAAGACGTGTTAGGATGCATTAAGGAGGTAGGTATGCCTGTAATTGTACAAACAGAAAACAAAAAGTTTTGGTCGCCCTCAGGATAAAACTCTCTTCTACACTATTTACTACAAGCAGTTTAAAGGAAATAATTATCCTGAATGCATGTATCTGCACGGCCCGGGAGAACATGCGAACTCCACATGGTGCAGAAGAGGGAATTACAACACCCTGGGGGTGTGAGGCACAGGGTCCCTCTGCAGCCCTAATTAAAATGTGAATATATAATTAAAGTTACTTCAAGTAGTTTGGATTGCGTAGGAAACAGAAGTAGTTGGTAATGCCCACTTGGAGGTTAACAACAGTGAGTATCATCTATAGTGAAGAGGCTAAACACCTAAACTAATATGCATATTTAGTCCTTTTGGCCGTTTAGACAACGCTGTGTGTATTTCTGCGAATACAGGTATGACTTCTCTGTTTTATACACCTCGCCGTTGCCTGACGGGTCCGGAATTACGCTCTGCGGATCGCCTTTATCTCTTCGTCGCAGCAGATCGGTAAGGACGTGCTTGTCCTCTTTTTCTCACAGGCCGACATAATCGGCAGGGGGGCTCCTTATTATCTCTTAGGTATGAATAGTTCATAGCACGCCAAATGCACGCTACTCCTTGATCTCGAAGTCACCCAAGTCTTTTCTTGTTTACACAGGCACCCAGGCTCGTAACTATACACTCGAGTCACCGCTCGCTTTAAAATACTAATGAAAACGGGTATAAGGGACGCATCTACATGTGTCACATGGTTAATACACAAATGAAATAAGGAAATCGTGATGGTTAGTCGCCAGATTGAAGACATTTAAAAGCCACACAAAGATATAAACGTGCGATTTCAGCGCGTACCTCTTCCACGCTGAGAGGTGCGCTCATCTGCCGTATTTATTCGGCATCTGGAAGGGGGCGTTTCAGCGTTTTGCCTCTCCAATCCACGTGGATGCAAGTGGAATATAATAACCAAAGCCTGCTCAGCGTGCTACACGTTACATCAGCACTGTAAAGCTGCCTGGACCTTGCTCTTTCATTATGGACACATTATAAGCACTGATCGTGTCCGTACATCTGCGACTGGGGCGTGTTTTTTGGAAGAGGAAACCTACAACCATAACTAAGGAGTATGAGGAGCCGTCTTGTATTTGGTTTCAGGCAGCATCAGAAATGGAAAATTGAACAGAGGATGGAATGAATAAAAATCGTGGTGTTTTTCTTTTTTAAATGCACGCTGTCCGGCAGTTCATAGTAAGTACGCAAGGCATAAAACGTCGCAATGAGTTTCGCCGTGTTTCGCGGTCTGTGAACTCTAAATATAGTTATGTGGGAAGCGATAAAATTTAGTTGTGAGTATTCTAACACTTTACAGTTTATGATATTTGTATGTATAATAGTGGTAAAGATGTTGACCAGTTCAGCTTTGTAAATGCGTGAAACAGCAGATTTCTACACCACAAGAACCGCAAACTCTGTCTAACATGCATCGTAGTCCTCACTGCAATCCAGGAGAGTAATATTAAATTAAGCATTTGATATATATATATATAATAAACCTTGCTATGCACCTAGCCGGATTGATTACGATGAGTCAAAATAACTCACATCGTTAAAAATAGTTTAACCCGCATGATCTCTTTTCATATTTCATTTGAAATTCCTTGTAATAAATTCATTCGCGCTCAAAAGCATGTGTCATGCTGCACAACAAACGATTGCCATTTAAGGGGTAAAGTAATTGTACAGTTTATTTTTTTCGCTTACTGCATTGACTAAATATTTCTATAGACAGTACAGAAGCGTTGTGATGTGTGTGTTTAATGCTTATTGGTCAGAATGTTTTTCTCGAGTACATCGACTTCTTTAATAGAAATTCATCGGATATGACATTCATACCATGAAATCGTCAGGGTTTCTACAGAAACACAGTTAAGTAGAGTTTATAGACAGATCATACTAAATACATTTTAAAGGCCTGTGTATATATGAAATCTGCCTGTTGCTTATGTAAAATCTAAAGTATATTGTTACTGAACTGTAAATGCTACAAATTATAAACCACGAATATAGCAGTAAAACATTTTTGCTGGAACAGCGAAGGACATAGCAAGTAACTCCTTATCGTTTCTCCTTACTCCTTAACTCCCTGTATTGCAGTACCTTTTCTGAAATGCTTCTATTAGTTGGGGATAAAGAGAATGCAGTAACGGTTAAAATGTATCTGAGCGTTTTAATTAATCACGACATTTCTCATAATAACATTTTTTGCAAGTGGCAGTTAAAAAATAAATCCTGAACATTTGATGCACAACGCTGTGGAAATAGTACCACGTCCTTCAATTGTTGTTACTATTGTCATAATTCTTATTATTAATAACAGCAACAAAAACAAACAAACAACAACAACGGCAATAATAATTCAACTCTCAGTGATTCACGAATTAATAGAACACTATCGTAGTGCTTCGTCGGAGGCTCTTAACTTTTATCTCCATCTAGTGGACAAATGTGGTTTATTCCTTTACAGACATCCCAAGACGCTAAGGTAATATCAAATCAAAATAAAAGAATTGTTTCATGCAGACTGATTTTATTTCATTCAATCTAACTGTATACATCAAAGAAAGTGACTAATTTACCTGCAGCATGCCAGAGTTTTCATCCTAACAAGCCAAGATGGTCAAGGTTCCCTCCTCACAGAACTTCTGTCAGGAATGTCGACAATACATTTTCAGTTTTTCGTTTTTTCATCAGGGCTGATTTGAGACGGGTTCTTATATTTGGGATAGATAGATAGATTAGACAGATAGATAGATAGATAGATAGATAGATAGATAGATAGATAGATAGATAGATAGAAGGCAAAAACCTTTACCATATG
>JAODKE010000051.1:20362551-20388988 GCA_026779605.1 Mormyrus hasselquistii
AGACCATTCAAGGTTTCTGGGGGTGTTTTTAAAAATGTTTCTATGAAATAAAAAAGCACGGAGTTTTGCGAGATTTCTGTTTGATCCCATGGAAGGGACCGCCAGCTCCGGAGGGATAACACTTCAGGTGTTTTATGAAGGATACTAAGGACAGATTGCAGACATGTCAACTTTGAATCTATACAGGAAATAAGTTTCTACTTTCCACTTTTCAGAGATTGAAACTCAGGGTAACAGTGTTTTCACTGTTTATATCTGTGTTTACTCTTTCGGGGTTCATTTGGGGTCAAGAATGGGTCATACTTGCTACTATCGAGGTATATCTAATAAACTGGGTCCTACCCAGTACTAGCTAGGTATACTTAATAAATATTTTTTTCCCACCGACTTACACTGTTGGATTTACTCAATTTGTATCATGGGGTCAGTGATCCTTATTTTTTGATGCATCAAAATATGTGACTTAGTTGTTTTGTCACATTTAAAAAACATGTTTTTCTTTGTTTCAGGTGAGAGGCTGCAAAGAGAGAGAAAATCTTGAGCTCTCAACACCAGACACGGCATTGCAAGTCCTGACATCTGGTCTCCGAGAAAACTAGAACCTGTAGTTAAATGGGATAGTTCCATCAGTAATTTAATAATTTTAAGAAATCTGAATGCCATTTAATAATGAATTTGCACACAACTCAATTTAAATTTAATTTATTTTCATTTTTTTTTCTAAGGCTCTCCAGAAACATCATGGACATTATTCTTTTACAAGCTCCTATCAAAGAGACATAGACTTCTAGGACAAGCTCATTTTAGTGTAAGATAAACTATTTTGTAATTGTGTTAGACGGTCTTTTTTAAGTACACTCTGTATTTGCAGTTTACCACTTTTGTGTACTCTGGGTGCTGCACACTCTTTGTTCCGTATGATCGTGAGCTACGATGATGTGGATGACCTAAACATGTTCCTTGCATCTCTTAATCCTGTCAATCCCAGCCTTTGAGACACACCTCCTCCCCCCCCCACCTTCTGCAATTTACAAGATGTTTGTCATCAAGCACAGGAAAAGCCGCAAATTTGCTTTTTTCTGCATCATCTCCCTGACGATGCTCTTTCTCAGCTACACCTATCACGACCCTTCGCTGTACTTCTTAAAACTTGCCTTCAGACAGCCCAGTGGCCATTTCTCCAAGGGGCCGTGTTCCTGTACAACATGTATAACTGAGATGGACGATGACTGGTTTAGTGAGCACTTTAACCAGTCCATACCACCACTGCTGTCAAAGAAGAATAGCCTGCTTTCAGAGGACACCTACGACTGGTGGCAGGTGAGAACCTCCCAGAGGTTTGCTACTGTACCTGCAGAAATTCTTCAGTCTGGTTAAACATCTTCAGTGGATTTTTTGAAGGTTGACATGTAACTGATTTCCTGTTGGCGGCTTTCCCAGAATTCAGTTTATTTATAATTGAAATATTGATTTTATCACCTTGAGGATTTTCTATCGCCACTCACACTATTTTTCCTTATAGCACCTCTAACAAAAGCATTTAGTTGTGAAATAGTCCCTTGTTGATTAAGATTTTATGTTTGGATAAGTTTTAAAACCGTCCTTTTTAAAGTTTCCTTTGTACACATGAATTAGAGGGTGGGAAATGTGTGGGAGATGTGTGAATAATGAAAGACCAATTAACGTCAAAGGTGTGTTATTGCCAGACCTAGTGAAGGTGGAGGAACTGGTGGCCTTCATTTGGGTGTGTCAAAGTCACTTTCTGTACAGTATATGACACGGACACATATTCCAGTAAATAAAACGAACTCCCTGGGCTGCTACCCAAAGTGTTTAAAATGCAGCTTCATTATAATAAGGCCAGAGATTCATTTCAGGGCGGAGGGATCAGGGGCATGCTAGCTTTAAACTATGTCATGAATTCCATATCCAATCAGAGTAAGAGTTCCAAATATGACTTGAGCTGTCACCATTAATTTTTTTTTTTTTCGGTTATTTCACACGGGGCTTTGATACAGCGCCAGATTGGGTGCTGTTCCACGTTTTGCTGATAGCAGGCCGTGACTCAGGTGGTGCCCTGCATGGCTGTATTTGTATGGCCCATCCCTGCCAAAAATATTAATATAATGATTCATTAAAAATGAATGAGATCGAGTCCTCTGGCATTGGGCTGAAGTCAGTCGGTTTCACCTGCATCTCCTAATAGTCCTGTGTAATGGGTAGATTCACCTCTAACGTCTATCATCTCCTCTGCTTTCTTCTATTAAAGTGTTTTTTCAATCTGGTCCTTGAAGACCCAAAGACAGTCCACATTTCTGCTCCCTCCCAGCTCCCAGAGCAAAAATGTGGACTGTCTGGCAGGGAGCTCGGATGGAGCAAAAACATGGACTGACTGTGGGTCCCTGAGGACCGGATTGGGGCCTTGCTCTTTTCTCAGTGGTACCACTCCATGCTTGATGTGAAGACGTGTGTCTCGAGAGGGACACTTTAACCTTTCGGAAAATGCCTCAATGCCCCCTTTTACATTTTGACAAAAGCATGGACTGTACTAACAAGTCTTAAAGGTTGATGTGAGGGTCATTTCTGATGGCCTGGGGTGAGTCAACCTTTTTACCCAGCCCATGAGGAAGGGCAGTGATGATTAAATTCAATACAACCAATTACAACCCACTCTCCATACGACAAAACACAGCCAAATATTGTTCATCCAAAGTGTTACTTAGCTTACTTAGTATTTAGTAATTAAATGAAGATGGAGGCATGCTATGGAGAGAGAAAATAGCCATAGTCTATTATAGAGGTCTTTAAAAAGGCTCCCTTTGCTGATTTGTGTTGCCTTGGTAACCTGCTTGTCATTAAATGAGTTTGACTAGAGGCAATCTTCAGCTTGACCCTTTTGTCTCCCCCTGCTGGCCGTTATCAGTGGCTGCAGAGAGAGAAAGATCCAGCCAACTACAGTGATGTGGTGCAGAGGCTTTTTGAAGTCATTCCCGATGAGGAATGGTATATCGACTCAGGACCTGGACGCTGCAGGACCTGCGCAGTGGTAGGGAATTCTGGGAACCTCAAGGGATCGAGTTACGGAGCACGCATCGACTCACATGATTTTGTTATAAGGTGATTGGACTTTTTGTCTCGAATAAACTGCACTTTTCATGTGAACAGCAGTCATGTTGTTTTGAAATGTGCTGTCATGTCCCACAACAGTCTACTCTTTACCTACATGAAACACAACTCTCCTTGATGAGAAAAACAGTGTCGCTGGGAATAGCTGTCAACAGGAAAAACACTGTGTACCCTTCCTTGTTTAGATATCAAAGGGATCAGCTAGTCTGAAACCATTGCATGCTTTGCTAAAAGTGCTTTTACAGTGTACTATGTTTCTGCATGTGTATATTATTATACAGTAGGTAGGGGAGTAGCTAGAAATTCTGGGTCCCCTGACAAAATGTCACCATGACCCCCCACCCAGTTTTACACATAATTTTATGTTTATGCTGTCAAGGGCCCCTGTAAAGTTCAGGGCCCCCTGAATCTGCCAGGGTGTCCATTAACCCAGCGACCCTTAGAAGAGCCTGTTTGAGACTAGACAGCAGTAGGGGGGCATAAAGGTGAGAAGAAGGGAAGAAGAAAGAACAAAATACAGTACCGGTCAATGCATTAGGCAGCATAGGCAGCTGCCTAGGGCGCCATCTCCTGGAGGGGCACTGACTTAGCAAGGCGATTTCACTTTGTCTCAAACCAGGGGCATCCTCTGTATAGCTTGCTCCGGGTGCTACATGGTCTCTGACTGGTACTGTCAGACTGGGTAGGCTTGGGTAGGCAGGAAGAGTGCCGCCTCTACCGTGCAGGGAGACAAGACCTGACCTCCGGGGGGCGCTGCTCATTAGATTCTGGGCAAAACTGGAAGCTGATGTTGATCCCACACTACAATTTAAATGAATATTGATGATTTAACTCCTCACAAGTGTGCACATAAACAGCTTTGATCGTTGGTTCTGGGCAGTTATAGTTTACAGCAGGACTTTCCAAATCTGACCCTCGATTCCAAATTCAGGCCTGGTTTTCAGTTCTCCCAGATAGTTGGTTTAATAATGAATGATTCTGATTGGCCAGAGGATTCACACCTGGCTCACCGGTAAACGGAGGCTGGAAAATCAGCAGCGCCTTGAGGTCTGATTTAGATAACCCTGGTTTACAGTGTTTTTTGATAGTCCTCCCTACAAGACAGCATGACCGATACTTTTTTGTTCCATAGAATGAATCACGCTCCTACACTGGGCTACGAAGACGATGTCGGGAGCAAAACCACTCACCACCTCATGTACCCCGAAAGTGCCAAACATTTGAAGAACAGTACAAGCTTGGTGCTGGTCCCCTTTAAGACCCTGGACCTGGAATGGATCATCAGTGCATTAACCACAGGTACCATCACCCAGTAAGTAACCCTTGATTAATCATCACAGTGAATATTGCGGTTCCTTACACAAAAGGCACCTCTCTTTTTCATTTTTGGTATAAGAACTGCAGTGGTGGTGAGCACTGTTGCCTAACACCTCTGGGACCTGGGTTTAAGCCTCCACCATGGCTCCATGTGTGTGGAGTTTACATGTTCCTCCCATGTCATTGTGAGGTTTCACACCTTCACACCTTACCTTGGAGCCAACTGCTTACGTACCCATACAGAGGAACACTTATTGACAACCGAATAGAATGATGTTTTAGACACTAAGCAGTGACATAACTACCATATAATTCCTCAACCAGTTTCAATTAAAAGTTTATACTGTAAAGCAACCTTCTTTGATCACTGGTTTGACTTTTATTGTGCTGCATTACAGAGCAGAACAAACCAAACCAAACCATTCTCAATCAATGCATTAACTGACTGATAAATGGAATGAGTGGTTGAATAAGTTCACAGTTCATAAGCACAGGATTGCAAAGCCTCTTAATCTAATGGATATAAATGTAATTTATCATGTTAAAATATGCCTTGTAAGCTAATGTTGTTCAAACTTAGATGACATGTGACAGCTGGAAACATTCTATAGATAGAAGTAAAATTGTTTGTGCCTGTATTGTGTTTGTTACATAGAGAAAAAGTCTCTTGCAATTAATGTAAAATTAATGAATTGTCCTTTTATATAAGTAGGTATTTGCATGTTCGATATTCATAAAGCTTTGATCAGCCCATTGTAAATTGCCACTTACAAGGTTAGGGTTAGCAGTCACTTTTAGGAGATTTTTAAATAAATACTGGCACATGGTAGAACAAAATAAATGAATATTTTCAACAAGTATTAGTTCTGTTGTTGACGGTTGTTTGCTATGTTGCAGGACTTACATACCTGTCAAATCCAGGATAAAAGCTAACAAGGATAAGGTAAGCAAACAGTACCGTGTTTTATTTCCCACTAGCGGTGAGTGACTAGAGGCACCTTAACTGAGATTAGTGTAATATAATTCAGGATTAATATCCTAACATTTGAATACACACCACACAAATCGCAACTTGTCAAAATATTAATATATGGTATATGACAGGGTTTGGCAATTAGTTCCAACCACAGGCCAGTTGTACAGACAGAGAACGATATAGCCTTGGTTTGTGTCCGCCTCTTTGCGGTGGGAATTTAGCATGCTATTTAGTAAGATATGAACATTTGTTGGGAAACACATAAGCTGTATAAGCCTATTTAAATAGTTGTCTACATCAGATTTCTAAATGAAAACTGAAAAGGAAAACGGGCCGGATCTGGTCCACAAGCAGCCATTAGCCGACCTATGGTTTACGACTTCATCAAGACGAAAACCTACATAATTTCCTGTCAGATACCCAGTAATATATACACTGTCTGGCCAAAAAAAAAAAGGTTGCTACTAGAATTTTTTGTTGGACCGCCTTTATCTTAGATTATGGTGCGGATTTGTCATGCCATTGTTTCCACAAGTTTATGCAATTTCTCAACATTTATTTTCATCCAGATTTGCATTCATTCTAACTGAGAACTTTTCTTGATAAGTGATTTGAATCACTCCATAGTCTTCTTCAGCACATCCCAAAGACTTTCAGTGAGATTATGGTTAATAATCTGCGGTGGCCAAATCATGTGCGAAAATTAATCTCAATGTTCCTGAGACACTCCTTCACAATTTGAACCTGATGAATCTTGCCATTCTCATCCTGGAATATATCCATGACATAAGGGAAGAAAAAAATCCATTGATGATGGTTGGATGTATATCCTGGGTATTGAACAGATTCAGGTACTCAGCTGCCTTCACTTTATTGCTGCAAAGCTTTGCTGAGCTGTAATAATAATCCAGTATTTGGCTTTTAAGTATGTTCTGAATTAAATTCAACTGGCAACCTTGGTTTTGGCTGGACAATGTACAGTACATCTGACATACGTACAGCAGCTTCAACATCACGCTGACAAGCACTGTACAAAATGACCATATAACAGATTGAGAAATAATTTTTGGAGTTATGGAGATAATGTGTATTTTTTATTTCTATTTTATTAGGAGGGATGATTTAGCATCCTTCAGCTAACTCCAACTTCTCAGCTACTCTATACATTTCACTGTTTTTCTGTATCTGCTCCTAGTCTTCAGTCTTTATACTGCATCATTAAAGCAAAGGTTGCATATTTTTACGAAGAAAGACCTTCCTCAGTGCAGATTTGTTTTCTTGTAAAATATACTCATTTGTGTCTGTTTCTTCTTAGGGTACAAAATGAATCACTGGGTTTTATTTGGGCGAGATACAGATAGGAGGGTATTTCCTATGACCTTATGATGAGGTCCAGAAGCCATACCTATATATATATATATATATATATATGCTTGTGGCAAAAGACAATTCTTCAAACTGAGTCGCTGAGTGTATCTTGGGGGAAAAGGAGTAGTCATGGAAATCCCCACAGGGAAAAACATACAGCCACTTTAATTCACATGTAAAAATGGATCACATTTGCATTCTGATGAGGAGAATTCATGGCTGTGCAGTGACTTATGGTTCATGTACTTTTAATGCTTGTGCAGTGACTTATGATCCATGCACTTTTCACACCTGTGCAGTGACTTATGATCCATGCACTTTTCACACCTGTGCAGTGACTTATTGTCCATGCACTTTTCATACCTGTGCAGTGACTTATTGTCCATGCACTTTTCATACCTGTGCAGTGACTTATGGTCCATGCACATTTCATACCTGTGCAGTGACTTATTGTCCATGCACTTTTCATGCCTGTGCAGTGACTTATGGTCCATGCACTTTTCATGCCTGTGCAGTGACTTATGATCCATGCACTTTTAATGCTCGTACAGTGACTTATGATCCATGCACTTTTCATGACTATGCAGTGACTTATGATCCATGCACTTTTAATGCTCGTACAGTGACTTATGATCCATGCACTTTTCATGACTATGCAGTGACTTATGATCCATGCACTTTTAATGCTTGTACAGTGACTTATGGTTCATGTACTTTTCATGCCTGAACAATTCCATACACCTTTTTATTATCAAATGTTCGTGGCATCCATATTACAGTAGTTACGGTTTGACATATTCCACATATTTTACCTTGAAAATTTAATATCCCATGTGTTCCACGGAAAAAGTCAGCCTTACTATCATTGTGGCTTTTTTTACAGTGTGGCCAGTTCTTGGCTTATTACTTTTTTTGCCACAGCAACAGATGTTTGCAGGAGCTGAACTTCCATGTTTAGAAACAGAGACGGAGCCCTCAGCATTCTTTCCATACATTTTACATTTTTAGTCTGTCAAAAGCAGAGTTTTAAGTCATATATACACATATATATTAGGTAATTAATATCCAGCTGCATGGTTAGTCCTTGACTTAGCATGACTTCTCATAATGTCATGTTCTCACAATTTGCAGGTGTTGGTGTACAACCCCACCTTCTTCAAATATGTCTATGACACCTGGCTGGAGAACCATGGAAGGTACCCCTCCACAGGCTTCCTTGCCTTAATGTTTGCCATTCACGTCTGTGACAAGGTAAGCTGTTTCTAGTCCAGGGCTACCCAATTGGCCAACACTTACAAATACAAATAAAATTTAATGATGGTATTATACTGACATCTAGTGGTCATGTTGATATGACGCGTTTTTTAAAACCATATTACTTTGACATGTTGATTTTGCTTATGAGTTTAAATATTCAATTCAGTTTATTTTTTAAACTGAATATGGATGAACGGCTCTTGTCCAGGTGAGTGCCTATGGATTTGGAGCGGACATGAAAGGAAACTGGCACCACTACTGGGAAAACAACCCAGGGGCCGGAGCTTTCCGCCACACCGGGGTGCATGATGGAGATTATGAATACAACATCACAATGCTGCTGGCTGAGAAAGACAAAATACAAGTGTTTAAAGGAAGATGATGCCTTAACCACTGCAAAATGTTTATCAGAACAACATGGATCTACTGAGTGTGCTGGAAGTGTCGAATGACGATGGACTGAATGGAAATCTACCCTTCTGACCTAACTTTGTTCACATTCTAGGTTTATAATGCTTTTTTATTGGAAATGGAAAGCAACACTGCCTTATATCATTTGGCCCATGATCAGAAGTGGAGTCGAGTCGAATTTGAGCATAGCACTGCATTTATCATCAGTGCGCTTGCAGCACCACCTGGTGGGCAGTAGAAAAAGCTCATCAGTGTCACTATGGGTTACATTTTCAAAATTATTAGTGTGATAAAATTATTAGTTTCTCCTAATGGTTTATATTAAGTAACTTTTAAAAATTAGTTTAATTTTAAAATGAATCAATAAAGAATGTTTTATACACAAACACACACATACACACTATATACATATATACACACACACACACACAAACGAAAATGTGTTCCTCATTTTTGCTCAGTTTATTTTTTTCCCACTCTCTTATTACGCAAACTATAATTCAGATATCACATTACATGATGACGGGTAATTGGTTTCTAAAAAAAAAAAAACAGTATCCTATCCCATCGACGTGGAAAAGGCTCATCGACACAACTCCCATTTCTGTCTAAGAAGGATAAAGAGCTGCACACAGCTCAACACAGTGCTGCTTATTTAGCTTTACCCACAACCTGATAGTAGATTACCTAGTAGAGCTATTGAGAGGAAGAAAAACCCAGCCTGCTTACACCCCCAAATTAATTTAAATCATTTTTGTTCCCCCAACCTGCTCACCACACATATCCAATGCAGCATAGTCTAGATGGAATTCATACCCCCTACTGTGTGATCACCTTGATTTTACCTATGAGTGCCACTGGAGAAACACTAGTGATGGCCAATACAGTACAACACTACATGAACTGTTTTCTGTATTTTCTGACCCAGTACGTGGTTCTCAGTTAAAAAAAAAAAAAAGTGCTCAAAGCCTGCCCTAAAGCAAACCAAGAGCACCATCTAGTTGGGTAAGAAAGTACAGCAAATGGTTCACAAAGAGTCATTTTGGCCAACACTACAAACACTGTGATTGCTTACATACTATAACATACTGTAACAGCTTGATGTTATAAGACATTTAACAAAGGGTTCGCCGAGGAATCACTATGTTTTTTTTCCACCACCAAATCCGAAAGCACACTACCACTGCCTATGAACTTCATCTGCACTTTAAAAACAATGCAAATGTACAACCAATGGCTTTTGTATGACTTTTATTAGGGGTAGATCTAGAGCATCTGTGTACTATAACTTTCTGGACTCAGCAAAAGGGGTACTGTCCAAATCAAATTAATATTGCATGATTTGCTTGGAAAGAAATATATGGAATGTCTTTTTTGTAATTTGAAGGGTAAATTGTTTTTATTTGTATTTAATGTTATGGGACATTGGGATGTACCTTATATGAAGTGCCTTACAGTTTTAATAGATAGTGTAATAGTTGTACTTATCTGTGTGAAGACGGGACCAGGGTCATGTGCCTTTTTAAACTTAATTTATCAGTTTTTAAAGGCTTTGGTTTTATTTATTGGTTACACAAGGGGTTAAATATTCACATCCAGCTTCAGTTTAATTTCTTTTGGATGGTTCAGAAGCAGCATTACTTTTATGAATATTTTGCAAACAAATAGGAAACATTTAATACATTCTGGGGTTGGTGCAATACTATACAATGGGTGTAAATTTAATTTGTTCGAATGTACAGTATACTGCTCCTGCTTGTGAATTCTCAGTGTACAGAAGAGACTCATTCAAAGCTGATGTTTAATATACACCAATCAGCCATTAAAACCACCTGCCTAATATTGTGCAGGTCCCCCTTGTGCCACCAAATCAGCTCTGACCCAGGGACTCCACAAGACCTCTTAAGGTGTCTTTTGGTATCTGGCACAAAGACATTAGCTGCAGATTCTTTAAATTAGAGATGGGCGATCCAGATCTTTTCAGTTCAGATCCGATTCCGATACACGACTGCCGATACCGATACAGATTCCGATACAAGAGCTTTTTACTTTGTTATACTTTATATATTATTTTTTTAAGCTAGTAAATACAAATGGAAAAAAATGTATGACAAAAAATATGTAATTAGGCTACTACACACATACATAACGTACTGCTCCACCTTGTTTGTTTTAAGAATTTTTGAGGCATTTGCAGTTCAATATGAATATCTTCAAAGTAAGTATACACAAGTGGCGAATTTTAACACAGTTCTTCTCCCATTGGCGTCCCATTGGCGTCAGCACAGTTACACTTTTGTTGCAATAACAGCCCCTTTTGTGGCTGCAGTGAGTTCACAAGACAGTCCTGGTTAGCGACTCCCAAATTATCCATTGCTTTGTTTTTTCTCACAGTTACGTGCACTACATTAAATGGGATTGTCCATTAAACGCTATTTCCACGTCTCAAAACTTTATTTTACATAGATTGCAAATCACTGTGCTACTGGTTTCAGTTATAAGTGTATAATACTCCCAGATCGTCACGTCTTATCTTTCGCTCCTCGTACTGCGAAGGCTATGTGCGTGACGTTACAGCAGGCGGAAGTCACTGTACTGACACCCACTGAGTAGCAAAAAAGTTTTGAATGCCACAAAAAAAACACATGTAAAACAGGAAAGCGCTGTTGTGCGATTGATTGCCAAAAACTAAATAATTAAGTATAGGACGTGGATTGGTCACTCATAGCCGATACCCGATCCGTCAAATAGGTCTGGATCGGCGCCGATACCAATCCAAATATCGGTATCAGTGCATCTCTACTTTAAATCCTGTGATTTGCAAGGTGAGGCCTCCATTGATCAGACTAGTTTGTCCAGTACATCCCACAGATGTTTCACTGGATAGAGATCTGGAATTTGGAGGCCAAGTCAACACCTAGAACTCTTTTCATATTCCCCAACCCATTCCTGAACATTTTTGCAGTGTGACAGGGCACACTGTCCTGCTGAAAGAAGCCACTGTTATTGGGGAATACCACTGCCATGAAACGGTTCACTTGGTCTGCAATAATGTTTAGGTATGTGGGACGTATCAAAGTAACATCCCCATGAATGCCAGGACCAAATCATCACACTGCCTCCACCGGCTTGTCTTCTTCCCAAATATCACACACGCACCCATGTTTGTCCTTCTTCTAACTTCAAGAACTGACTGTTCACTGGTGTAATATATAATGGCACCCTGGACAGGTGCCATTGTAATGGGACAACCAACGTTCACCGTCATTGGTTTTAACGTTACGGCCGATCGCCGTATATTTTCCACGGTTTGCCATTTAATGAATGCAACGTGACATGAAATGTTCAGTTATAAGAAATCCTACATTGCATAAATATCAAAGAGAAGTTTAAAACTCTGTGTTATTTCATATTCATGTAAGACTTTACATTCCTGGTATATGTAGATCCATCTCGAACTATCACAAATCATTTCTGTATTTATTTCACTATACATTTGTTTCTTTTTTCTCTCTCCGGACCGACAACTCTCAAATAAACATGAATCAATACTCCAAATGTTATACAATAAAAAGTATTAAATGTGGGGAAAAAAAGAATATATTAATCTTTATGTTAAATTCACCATGTGGTAATGTAGTTTGTTTTTCTAATAATTTTCTGTCTTAAATATATAAATTATAAAAGCAAGTTAAAAATGAAATGAGTGCATGGATATATACAATCTGTACACTTGTACAGCAGAAACACTAATATGGCCCTAAGGAAGCTTCATAAATTTCATATTTTTTTAGATCATTATTGTCTGACTGATGACGGGTCATTTGATTAAAGTTCACTTTCAGGAAAAGTTTTTCCCTTTTGTGTTTTGTGTGTGTGTGTACAGTCTGCCAGGACTACTCAGGAGGATCTTTCGCTAAGGGAACAGAAATAAGGACAATAAAACCCTTTGGCAGGACTGGGCAGACTAACATGCTAATTATATAGGCCAGTAGTACAAGGTTTCATAATGGACTTTGTGACTGAACTCACATTAACTTTACTCCTGTCTGCCCTGCATTCCCCCTTAAGGACGACATAACACTATAACTTAAACAATTAGTCTACAGTTTAGAATGGCAAATTATAAGATACGGTTTCATAAAAGACTGAGGGGCAGCAAAATCCAACACTGAAATCCAAGCTTCAGAAGTGGCAGCTGATGGCTAAAAAATGAGAAGATAATCAAATCGTAGCCTCATGTTACTATAAAAATGGCCTAATTATCTAAACTTCCGTGTGGTAAAAAAAATTAAGCATTTTATTCTACCAGTAAGTTTCGAAAGGAGATGAAATACGAAATACTTAAGGGCATCCGATGTATCAAAATGCACGAGGAAAACAAAAACAAATGAATGAAAAAAAAAACAATAAATGAAGTCTGCTTTTGTAATTCTGCCAAATTACAAATATCTTAAGAATGTTAAACGTACTGCTCTCACTCGCTAGCTATCCATAGCATTCCCGGCTACTCACAAACGATATATTTACAGTTATGTACAAGGTGTTTTCATCATTTAAAACAACCAAACGTATGGATGTACGGTTTGGCCCAAGATAAAACAATAGGTCGCCTGTCAGAAACAAATATAATTCGCTTCATTTAGCACAGGGGTGTCAAACTCCAACCCGGGGGGTTCTGTAGCTTAGCTCTTTCCCTGTTCCACCACAAATGATTTAGCTTATGAGCTCTGTTGTAATTAGCACAAGGAGTTGAAACAGGTGTGTTACATTAAGGTAAACCAATAACTGTGCAGGGCTCCGGCCCTCCAGGACTGGAGCTTGGCATCCCTGATTTAGCACCACAAGACACAGCTGCCATAACTGACACAAATGCGTGGTAATTACACTGATACAATTAAGAAATGACTGCGGAGAAAAAAAGCAGGCTTAGTTTAAGTAACTTCACAGCACATCGAACTGGGTGTAATAATAATGGTAACTTCATTTAGCACATAAAGAAAAACATTAAAGTAATGTCACCTTTAACTGTAAAATTGACGGCCATACGCCGTATTTTACGTCGCTCTTTCTGAGGCACATTGGGCATTAATGCCCTGTGAAAAATAAAATCTTTTAAAGTGGAGTAAAATTGGAAGGTCTCCATCATTATCCAGTAAAATCTTCTCTTTCCTCTTGCTTCCTCTTACATTCTCATCAAAAATCAACAGGAGATGAAATGTGACGTGATACCGTAAAAATGGCATGCCCCCTCACAAGCGGTCAATGTGCGCATGCGCAGTAGCAGGAGTTACATTTTCGGTAGGCGCGTAATATTTCCGGAAGTAACAACATACACTAGCTTAAAGTACTGTATTCTGCTCCTGACGCAATGCATCATGGTTGGATTTTTTTCTTTTTTTTCTCCCTCTTTATTCAGCAATCAACATAAGGTACAATGACATATGTATGTAACATATCATATGAACCATGCCAGTGGAATATATGTGTACACATAGATAATGCAATCATTAAAGGGGAAGAAAAAAAATAATAAAATGTATTCTATTTTATTTATTTATTTTTGAGCTGGGCGATACAGCCTAAAAATAAAATCTCAGATTTTTTCACAATAAATCCAAGTTTCTATTTTAATCGATTTTCCCCTCCCCTACTTAAAATAAAACTACAGATGACAAATAAATACTGTAGTTCAAAACAAGTTTTAACTTTATTTTGTTTTTTTTTTTACTTTAGGGTTAAAGTGCAATCTGACAAGCCAAAAAATATGGCAGACCACGCCAATGTAAATACTTTTAGAAACTTGTAAAAACGTTTAGCATGCTAATGAATCCCGGCTTTTCCGCAGTATGTATGGGCACCATATATTTTGCATTATACATCGCGACAGCGTTTGTTATCGCCTTCCACCGTGGCCCACTATTATCATATGGTACATAGCTTGAAAACATGTCAGGGACGCTTTCCGGTTTCATCAACATTAGAGGCCGCAGCTTCGTCCCTTAGCTGCTCGCTTCTCGCCTGCTAGCTCGCTCTTAGTTCGCTTTGCTTTGTATGACTGCTCATGTATGACTGTTTTGTTCCTGGTTTTCGACTCTCACATCATACCTTTGCCCTGGTTCTGACTTCCTGCTTGATTTTGAACTTTCGCTTGTACTTCGACTTCTACGTCTCTTTTGTCTCCCCTCTGGATACCTTCGCTTCATCTGTGTGCTTGTTTGTTTATACCGGTGCGCAAGGAGTGACTGCTTTTTTTTTGTTTCTGCGAACGTGTGTGATTTATCTGTTGTTTAGTTAGGGAGACAGGGTTTAGTATTGTTGTTCCATTTCACCTGTTTCTTTGCACCTAGGGATAGAATAGGTTAGGTCGTGTTCGTTAGTGATTTTTTGTTTATTACTTTGGCCTTAGTCCCTCCTGAAGTGTGTTGCACCTGGTTTTTGTACAGTGTCTGTGAAAAACTACTAAAAAACTATAAAAAAAAAAGACTCCCCTTGTGTCCCGTGTTCTCTTCTCCTAGCTTTGGTTGTCTTGTCCATCCCAATTTCTCCTTCCCTTTCACTTTGTTAGGCTCCAATTAACCCTAGACTGGAGCATAACAAAATTGACGGCTGATCCTTTCCTTTTTTTCTTTTCGTGTTTGTCTGAAGGATTTTTTTGTGTGTGGGGGTTGTTGTAGTGGTTGTAGTAATAGTGATGGCCTGGTTCGACCTCATCGCTTTTACCTTTACCCCACACAAGAACAATTCGATGAGTGCAGTAAGGATGATCTGCTAGAAATTGCAGAGTTCTTTAATGTTTTGGTTCCCGCTGAGGCTTCCAAGCAGGTTGTTAAGCAAACCCTGCTCAACGAATTGATTTGGCAAGGTATCCTGCCTGAGTTGGGGGGGTCCCCGAGTGTTGCTGCCACCCCAGTTCAGCTGTCTGCTGCAGTGGAGGCCAACAGTGACGATGTAGGGGTTGGACACCGCATAGATCTTGGAGATCCACGCTCAACCAGAGAGGACCTGTTGCTTACGATTAAGCTAAGGAAGCTCGAACTCGAGATTAACAGGCAGGAGTACCAGGCTTAGATACTCTGTCTCCAGGTTGTGGATGTTGAGGCTGACAAAGAACTGGAGTTACGGCGGTTGAGCGTGGGTGACCAAAAACCGGTGCCTCTTCCACGTGAAGTGCTCTCAGCAGGTAAGACTCCACCGTAGTAGACCGTCCTGCCCGAAACCAGGCTGTTGCCCTAGATGCTCCTAGGCTCCAGTCTTCTTTGAGTTCTCCTGTCTCCCCGGAAATTACTAAGTCAAGCTTTGATGTTAGTCGACATATCTGCCTTGTCCTGTGTTTCAGGAAAATGAGGTAGATCCCTATTTTTCCATTTTTGAGCGCATTGCCATGACGTTGAACTGGCCCAAACATCTCTGGTCACTATTACTGCAATGCAAGCTTGTAGGTAAGGCAGGTTTGTTCGGCTCTCGCGTTAGAGCAGAGCCTCGATTATGATATTGTGAAGGCTACAGTGCTTAGGGCATATGAGTTAGTGCCAAAAGCCTATCGCTATTGATAATATTTTCTTTATTGATAATAGAGAATTGTTCCCTTACCCGAGATAGTTCTGGACCCTGTGATTTCTGATAGCGATGTTGCGGTGGATTTGCCCCATTTGTTCCCTGCTTGTGTGCTTACACGGGCACAGCAGTGCCAGCTCGCTAATATCGACCTCGAGAACATATCTGGGCCAGTGATAGAAAAACCTTTGAGTCTGTGACCCCCGTCCCCGATAACCCTGTTACTTTCCCTGAAATTCCTTTGACTAGGGAGGCGTCGATCTTAGCTCAGAAAAAGGACCCTTCCTTGGAAACCTGTCGTGCTTCTGCTATGGACCAGCCTGACGTGAAGAAGCATCCCACCACGTACTTCTTCCTTGACCTGAGTTTTGCAGTATTTCTGTTAGCTGGGAGTTAATTCGGATATGAAATGCTATCGTAAAACTAGCCATGTCTGCCAGGCGGTTAGTAAGCCAAATCAGATAATTGCACCTGCCCCGTTACATGTCATTATAGACTGCGTTAGTCCGTTGCCGAAGACTCGCTCGGGTAATTGTTATTTGTTTACATTGATGTGTGCTGCCACTCGCTATACGGAAGCTATCCCCATACGTAGTCTTCGAACTCCTGTGATAGTGGAGAGCCTAATTAAGTTCTTCATTACGTTTGGGCTTCTTAGGTATGTGCAATCAGATCAAGGTTACAACTTCACGTTCAAACTGTTCACCCAGGTGATTTGTGAATTGGGAGTCCGTCACTCCGTGTCCAGTGCCTACCATCCAGAGAGTCAGGGGGTGCAGGAGAGGTTCCATCAAACCTTTAAAAATATGCTGCATACGTTATATCTAGATGCAGGAAAGGAGTGGGATGAGGCGGTACCTCTCCTCCTTTTTGCGATTCGTGATACTATGCAGGAATCAACTGGGTTTAGTCCTGCTGAATTAGTGTTTGGTAATGCTGTGTGGCCCTCTGAAGGTGTTACAAGAACAATGGCTGTCTCCCTGTGTATCTCCACCTTCCCAAGATGTGTGTAAATTTGATAGTGCTCTCCATGACCACATGTCGGCAGTCAGGGAATTACTTAAGAAGTCTCTGGGAGCCTCGCAGAATAAGATGAAGAAACTGTTTGATAAGTCTGCAAAACACTGATTGTTTCAAGCTGGTGATCAGGTACTCGTCCTTCTGCCGTTGCCAGGCTCCCCCCTTCGTGCCCGTTTTTCTGGTCCTTTTGTGATCCAGGAAAAGCTTAGTCCTACAAATTATTTACTGGCAACCCCAAACCGCAGAAGAAAGACTCACGTGTGTCATGTGAACATGTTAAAACCCTACCTCAATCGTTCAGTACCACGCCCCTCGTTCATTTGTGCTCCTCTGCCTGCTCCTATTGGAATTGTATCTGTTAAAAATTATTCGCCAGAGACTGATGAATTGCATCTTGGTAGGAATTACTTACAGTAACATGTGCTCATCTTCCTAACTCAGAGGCCCTGCAGGACCTTTTGTCCCAACTCAGTCATCTTCCCCGGTCTGCCCAAGCTGACCTTTCGTCCCTGGTGAGTTGTTTCCAGTCCCTATTTTCAGACACCCCTTCCCGCACCTCTGCTGCTGAGCACAGCATAGATGTTGGTGCAACACCCGTATCGGGTTAACCCTTAGAAACGGTCTCAACTAGCGCGCAAAATGGCTTATCTGTTAGAAACAGGTCCCTAGTAGCAGTTCCTGGTGTTCACCTTGCCTGCTGGTTCCCAAGCCTGACAGGACATTTAGTTTTTGTACGGATTATCGAAAAGTTAACGCTGTAACTAAAAAGGATGCTTACCCGCTTCCGCATATGGAGGACTGTGGATGATATTTGGCTCTGCTAGTTATGTGACTAAGTTAAACCTGTTGAAAGGATACTGGCAAGTTCCGCTACCTCCCTGTGCCTCCAAAATCTCTGCTTTTGCCACCCCTGATGACTTCCTGCAATATACTGTGATGTCTTTCGGGTTACGTAATGCCCCAGCAACTTTTCAAAGGTTGATGCATCGGGTTCTCGTGAAGTTCGAAACTGTGAAACTTATCTAGACAACGTGGTCATTTAATCAGATTCCTGGGAGCAGCACATACGTTCGCTAGAACAAGTTTTTATCTGGTTGCAGAAAGCTTCGCTCGTCCTCAACTTAGAGAAATGTGAGTTCAGACAGGTGGCCGTAAGTTATTTAGGAAAATTAGTCGGACATTGAATATTTAAGCCCCTGGGCATAAAGGTCCAGGCCATGAGTTCCTTCCCTGTCCCACAGTCTCTGCATGAGTTAAAATGGTTCTTAGGGATAGCCAGTTATTATAGTTGTTTCTGTCGGAACTTCTCTGATGTCGTTGCACCCCTGACCCAGCTGTTACGGAAAGGGGTGCCTTTCGTTTGGTCCCCGGCCTGCCAAGCAGCATTTGATTGAGTCAAAACGCTACTCAGCAGTTCACCAGTCTTAGCAGGCCCAGAATTCTCTAAGCCCTTCAAATTGGAGGTGGATGCTAGTGGGATTAGCACTGCATGGTGCTGTCCTCTTGCAGGAGGACAACCATGGGTTCGACCACCCTATTTCTTATTGTTCCCGTAAATTTGTGAAGCATCAATTGGCATTTAGTGCCATAGAGAAGAAGGCCCTTGCTCTTTTATTCGCATTGCAACATTTTGAAGTGTATGTGGAGGATTCTCCCCAGCTGTTGACAGTATACACTGATCACAATCCCTTAGTTTTCCTCTAACATATGTGTAATACTAAACAGCGTCTCATGCATGCGCTGGGCTTTAATTGTGCAGTCTTTCAATCTCCCGATCACCCACATATAAGGGGCTAATAACCTACTGTAGTAGCCAATGCCCTCTCTCAGGCTTGACTGGTCTTTTGATTTGGGGTTTTGTTTTTTATATGGTCCTGTTTGATCATTTTTGTAAATCTTCTGTTTGTGATTGTGAACTCCGAGTTCACTCATGTGCGGGGGGGTATTACGGGCCATAAATAAAGTATGTTACGTCCCGTAGGTTTAGGGGGATGCCCTACCCGTTCCTCGGACATCCTGCCACTTGCCATTCATCAGCCATTTCTTCGACTCCGCCTTCTGGACCTGGCCCCGCTTCCCTCGGAGCGGTTTTTGGTTCATCAACAGAAGAGGCCGCAGCTTCATCCTTTCGTCTGCCCACTGCTCGCTTCTCGCCTGCTAGCTCGCTCTTAGTTCGCTTTGCTTTGTATGACTGCTCATGTATGACTGTTTTGTTCCTGGTTTTTGACTCTCGCCTCATCCCTTTTTGTACCTTTGCCCTGGTTATGACTGCTCTCTGGTATTTTCGATCCCTTTCCTGGCTTCCGAACTATTCTTTTGCTTGCCCCTTCTCGGACACTGTATTTTTGGATTCTGTATGTTTGTTTGTTTATACCGGTGCGTAAGGAGTGACTGCTTTTTTTTGTTTCTGCGAACGCGTGTGATTAATCTGTTGTCTGGTTAGAGAGACAGGGATTAGTATTGTTCTTTCGTTTCACCTCTTTCTTTGCATCTAAGGTTAGATTAGGTTGGGTCATGTTCGTTAGTGATTTTTTGTTTATTACTTTGGCCTTAGTCCCTCCTGAAGTCTGTTGCACCTGGTGTTTGTACTGTGTCTGTGAAAAACTACTAAAAAACTATAAAAAAAAGACTCCCCTTGTGTCCCGTGTTCCCTTCTCCTAGCTCTGGTTGTCTTGTCCATCCCAGTCCCTCCATCCCTTTCATTTTGTTAGGCTCCAACTCTAGACTGGAGCGTAACACTTGTTCTTAAGTACAATGTCCTTATTTCAAATAAAATACTTGTGTGGTGAAAAGTTATGCTTGTAAACTAAATCCCATGCTAAAAGAACCTGTTTGTGAAAATTGGCCAATTTTACAGGTAGTTTGTCAATTGAAAAATTACATTTCAGCAGGAATTATAAGCCACTAAACATTGAAGAAAAAATTAGGAAATATGTTCCACATGCTCTCTATACTTTTCAGGAAGTCAGTAATCCATGTGATTTTAAAAGTGTTGTTAAAGTTTTAAAATCTAAAATCTTAAGGCCCCCATTTTTCTTGGTATTACAAATAGTTTCCTTTTTCAAATAGTGAGGTTTATTCTTCCAAATAAATCTATAAAGCATTTTGTTAATGTCCTTCATCACATTCAAAGGTACATCCAGCAAAAGAGAAATATACATTGAGTGAGGTATTCTTCAGCCTTTAAAAGTAAAACTCTCCCTCGTGTGTATTACTTCCAGCTGCTTTCTATTAACCCCTCATTAGTCATTGTATTTGAGTGTTCCCCCGTTCTTTGTTCACTAGTTCAGTTATTGTTACCTGTCAGTGCTTGAACCTGGTACTCCCACCATAGTGAAGTCCTGTACCGGGGCAAATCCTGAACCTAACCCTCCCTACCTCACTGTGACAATTATACAAAAAAATAAAAACTGTGATACCACAGATCAATTGTGTAAAAATATGTGTGTTTAAGAAGGAGTCAAGCATAAAATAAAATTAAAACTCTAATACAACTGAAATATTTGTCTGCACATAACAATGTATCCCATTTAATAATATTTTTGGACAAATAATAATGCCTGTCACTATCTTACCTTGATTTATAGAAGGTACCCTCTAAAATGTCATTCAGAGTAACAGTTTTCATACAAAAAAAATTTTTTGGAGGCATATTAAGAGCAATGGGATTTGAAATATGGGGGGGGGCTGAGGGGCTCCCTTGAAAGCCTCCCCTGACAGTGATTTGGGCTCCTTTGAAAGCCTCCCCTGAGATGTTTAGGGGGAGCTCTAAAAAACTGTCCACTTTTGTGTTAGAGGTTATATTTATTGTCCATACATTAAGATTCCTGAAATAAATATAATAATAGTATAAGTATGTCAGTGTTATGTGTTTATTCCAGGGGTGTAGCTCTTAGACCTCTGGCAGCTCTCGCCAGTACACAACCTCTTGCAGCAGACCGAGCCGGTGGTGCTCGGTCAGTTGTGCTGTGCTTTCACAGAGATCAGTCATTCTGTCACGATCGCCAGGGACGAGCAGGCGAGCAGCAGCCCACAAAGCAGGCAGGCAGGAATATGGGTGACAAGGGTTTAATAGGGACTTCAGGCAGACAAACACGAGACATTACAATGACTGATCTGGGGAATACAGACTGAGACACAGACTAAATACACATGACAAGCTGAACTCAACGAGCAACAGGTGGGAACAAATCGGGCATTAACACGAGGTAACGAGGTGGGTGTGGCCCACAGGAGGATCGGACAGAGCTGGGCGTGACAGAACACCCCCCCAAAGGTGCGCACACCGGGCTTACCCCAGGGAAGGTGACGGACAAGACGGGCCGGGAAAACAGGACCAAAACCGTCAACGGGGAACAGGAAACAGGACGGAAACACAAAACAGGCATAAGAGCAAAAGCCAGGACAAAACCTGACACAGAACTGGGAACGCAGACAAACAGACCAGGAAAGGAGACATGAAGGGAACACCGACAGGCGGAACATAAGGGCCGGGAGTGAACATGGGAGGCAAAGAGGGACGAGGAGCAAAGACAGGAGGAATGAAGGGACGAGGAGCAAACAAGGGAGACCAGACAGGAACAGATGGGGTACAAAGCGGAGCCCGAGAGTACCCAGGCGGGCGAGGGATGGCAGCCGGAGGGGCCGCAGGCAACAGGGAGGCAGGAGCAGGAGGGGACCACAAAGGGGGCAAGGAGACAGACGGAGGGACAGACAGAGGGAACAAGGAGGGAGCAGGAAGGAACACCGGCGCAGGCAAGAAGGGGAAGCCGTGGCAGGCAACAAAGCCAGCGAAGGTGCCATCCAATGCCCAGCCAAAGCAGAGGGGCCTGGAAGAGTTCTTCCCCCACCCAAGTCTCTGGGGCCCAATAAGAAAATCCTCGAGGGGTCCCATTCGAGCTCCTCCTCCTCTCCGGAGGAAAGATCTGTAGTCCCATAGTCCAGGACCTCCTCAGGGACTATAGCCAGGGCAGCAGGCGGGGCCGTAGGTGGTGCAGCCAGTTCAGCGGGTGTGGCTGCAGGAGACGCCGGCAGGACAGGCGAGCCGGGTAGGACGGGCGAGACATGAGAGCTGGGCGAGACAGGAGAAACAGGAGAGCCAGGTGGGGCGTGCGGCCAGCAGAGGGCGCCTCGGCAGGTACCTCAGGCGTGCGGCCAGCAGGGGGCGCCTCGGCAGGCACCTCAGGCGTAGCAGCTGCATCTGCCGCAGGCGGAGCCGTGGGCGTGGCGGCAGCAGCAGCGGGTGGAGCCGCAGGTGTGGCAGTGTCCTCGGGCGTTGCTGCGGGCAGAGCGGCGTCAGCAGTAAGCGGGAGGTCGGGCACTTCCGGTAGCGCATTCAGGTCGAGTACTTCCCAGTGAGGTCCGTACCCTTTTAGGGATTGCGGGACCCGCGGTATAACGTCCAAGACAGACCTGATCCGCCCATACTCCAGGCGGCCACTCTGGAATACAGAAGCTTGGGGCGCTGGTGGCTGCATGGCTGTAACGCACCTCTGGGGCTACTGGGTCAGGATCCTGACATTCCACGGAATGAGGCGCTGCCGCAAGATAGCATGCCCCCAGGAAAATTGTCAGGGTGGCTTCTTCTCTTTTCCCCCTGCGCCTCTTCCTTCGCCGACCGGGACAGGCAGGTGACTGCGCAGTAGCCTCTGTGACGGCAGGCGGCTGGATCCGCTTCTCCATCACCTGGTCGACGAGCTGCCGTAGGTTGGAGCACGCTTCCTCAATCGATTGCACTTCCGGGTGTGGGGATCCCTCTTGTAAGAGTCCAGCTCTGGTCTGCTAAGGCGAGTAAGTCGGGGTCCTCTCGGACCTCTGGCAGCTCTTGCTAGTACACAACCTCTTGCAGCAGACCGAGCCAGTGGTGCTCGGTCAGCTGCGCTGTGCTTTCACAGAGATCAGTCATTCTGTCATGATCGCCAGGGACGAGCAGGCGAGCAGCAGCCCAAAATGCAGGTAGGCAGGAATATGGGTGACAAGGGTTTAATAGGGACTTCAAGCAGACGAACACGAGACATTACAATGACTGATCTGAGGAATACATACTGACACATGCACTAAATACACATGACAAGCTGAACTCAATGAGCAACAGGTGAACTATCGGGCATTAACACGAGGTAACGAAGTGGGTGTGGCACACAGGGAGATCGGACAGATCTAGTTTAGAATTAGTTTAAATTTAGTTTACAATTAATCTTGATTAAAACTAAATCTAACAATCTTAGGCTGGGTTGCACCAACATGGTTTAACTTTTAAACTGGATTAAATCAAGATTTATCTACTAATCCTGTTGTACCGAAGTTTAAACCTAGTTTAAATTTAGTTTACTATTAATCTTAGTTAAATCTAAACCTTTGTTAATCTTAGTTTAATTTCCAATCAAACCTAGATTAAATTCAAGTCTGTTGCACCAGTGAATTTAAATCAAGTATAAAGCTGGATTAGCAGTCATATTTAGCAGTCCAGGTGGTTTACGTGAGGCCTGATTTAATTGTATTGAAAACATGACTGCATTTCTTTGTTGGGTAGGATCAGACGAAAGAATCCCATGTAGGAACATTCGAGACAGAAACCCAATTGATGTTTTAAAGCAATAGTGAGTTATCCACGCGGTATAGATTTTACAAAAGAGTGTATCATATACCTCTCAGTCATGGGCGTCGCCGCTATTAAATCTGAGGGGGACGTGTCCCCCTCACGTTTCCAAAATTATTCGTTTAACATAAAATATTAATTTTATGCCGGAGTGTCCCCCCCAAATTCAAAATGCTTCTGACGCTCATGAATGGGAGAGGAACTCCGCTGTACCTCGACTTATCTAGCTCCTACTGTATATAGTAATTAGTATTATTACTATTACTAAATATTAATAGTATTAATATTTTTATGCTATAGGGATCAGATGGTTGACGGGGATCTTTTTGTATAGTTCTGCAGAAATAGGCGCTTTCGCCCCGCCGTAGCTTACTGATTGGTTGACCGCAAGCACTGGCGGTAATATGGAAGTAACACTTACTGTAAGGAATTATTTTTGTACACCAATAACATTTAATATATAAAGTAATACGTTTTTTCTTGTGTCTGTATTGGATAATTATAATCGCTAACTAATAATCTTGTAATTTATATCGCCGGTGCCGGCAATGTAATTTGGCAGCGCCTTGCTATTAGCAGGATAACGTTACACCATTTTTTATTCTCTGGAAAACAAACTGATGGGCAAATCTAATTTGAATCATGAACATGACGTGGGTCATGTAAGTAAAATATAAATAACAGACTGTTGTATTTTGATCGCGATCGATCCCACAATACCTACTAAAAAATAACTGACAAAACGATATATCAGGCTGAGCGCAGGGTTGATACCAGCTGTAATGGTAAAAATAGTGGATTTTATTAAAAGAAAAAAATACGAGACATTTGCGTCAACTTTATTTAGGACCATATTTATATAGCCTAGGATGCATCATGCGTTTGTTCACATTTCCTCGTAATCCATTATGACACTGAAGTTATATTAAAGTTAAATTTAAGGGCCCGGTTTCCCGTATGGGGATTTAGTCATAGACTAAATGTCAATTGTGAAAAATCTTTGAATCATGAGTTGAACCTTTCCAACGTGCAACAATATTGGATAACTGCATAGTGGGAGTGCACACTCCTTGTACATTTACTGATAACCAGTTTTTATGATGAAGTCCTCAGCATCTGCTTTAGAGAGACACTTGATGGTATTCATAGAAATCTACCTTGTAAGTGGCCTGTTCAACAGCATTTGGGAACCTGATGAAATCCTTTTTTAGTTCACATATAGCATTGCAGATTTTGTGTACTATTTCGCACACTGTTGATTCACCTACACCACACAAATTCCCAGTTTCACAATGGAAGGTTCCACATGCCAAAAATCTTAAGGTAATTAATTTTCCATAACTCCTCTTTGTACGTTCAGTTTGAAGCAAGACAGCACTCTGGAATCTTACTTGGTGACAGTGGGTATGCAGACAAACATCTTCTTCACGCCTTATCTCCATCCAGTCAGACCACAGCAACAGCGCTATAAACAAGCTCACATGCTCACCAGTGGGCTAATAGAGCGCATGTTTGGAGTATGGAAGAATCGTTTCCAGTGTCTCTGAAATACACTGCTGTTTGAACTTAGGAGGTGCTGCATTGTCATTATTGCAACAGCAGTGCATAATTTTCTTAAGCAGCGTAGCTGCCCAGACCCTGATATTGAAGATGATGATGAGCCAATGACAGAAATAGACTTGCTTACAGAGATGCTTTTGCTTTGCAGCACTTCTCATAAATGTCTTGAGTGATACATAAATGATTGGCATAGACAGGTAAAAAAAATCAGAAAATGATTTATTTAACTGAGGTTTGGTTCGAAAGAAAATTGACGCTGCTGCTGATCCATGCACTTCAGTGAAGAACTTGTACTGGAGAACCTGATCCAGAGTTGGGCAATGCTGTGGATTCTCTTGGAATATTTGTTTTACTAATTTCTCGGGTGGCATGGTGGTGCAGTGGTTAGCACCGTTACCTCACAGCAAGAAGGTTCTGGGTTCAATACCTGGGTCACCCAGTGTGCCTTTCTGTGTGGAGTTTGCATGTTCTCCCCGTGCATGTGTTGGTTTCCTCCCACAGTCCAAAGACATGCAGGTTAGGTTAACTGGCTACTCTAAATTGTCCATAGGTGTGAGTGTGTTGGCCCTGTGGTGGACTGGCGACCTGCCCAGGGTGTACCCTGCCTTTTGCCTGAACATGCTGGGATTGGCTCCAGCCCCCCTGCAGAATGTATAAAGCAATATAGATAATGGATGGATAATTTCTGCACTGGTTTTGCCAGATGGCTGGGCACTGTCACTGATTAAGTCACACTGTGTTGGATACACCTGTCTAAACAACCATTGTTTTGTGTGTGTACAAGCCTGTTGAGGTAGCTACTATATTGCTTCACTGGAGCAATGCAGAGAAATAGCAGTGTATGCTCCATCCTGGTGCATAGCTAACATTCTGGGCCCCCTGACAAAATGTATAATTACAATACATCATATATATAGTACAGTGGAGCACGGTTATTACGATTCGGCTTATAACGAAAACACGCTTGTAACGCTTCGATTCCAAATCCCTGACCTTCAGTAACGTCAAAATCCTTAAAGAAAACACGCATATAGCGATTCTTTTATAGCGAAAATTCGGCTATAACGATGTCTACTGTATTCCCCAAAGAAATATTTTAATGAATTTTTATTCGGTTATAACGATTTGCCTCAATCATTCCAGATTTAATAGTTTAAAATAAGTGCGACATCAGCTTAATCGCGTAGCCAAAGCGAGCAGCAGTCAGTACAGTAATATGTTATCGATTTCGTGGTCCATACTAAATG
>JAODKE010000051.1:20404871-20419460 GCA_026779605.1 Mormyrus hasselquistii
GATACTGAACATTATTCCTTTCACATGGGGTGGTCATAATGTTTTGGCCTGTCGGTGTACATGCATGTGCATTGCTATGGTAGAGAAAAAAATGTTTTAAGATAAAGTTTGGAAATCTTTCTGATTGTTGATTCACAATGGAACTATTGTACTAATTGTATTGGCAGGCCATTGTAAGACTGCCCAAATAACCCCGGTGGTGGGGTAGGGGTTAATTTGAGGTAGCTCGGCTTTAACCTCACCTAGCAGTCAGACAACCTGCCCATTCATTCTGGCCTCTAGGTGTCACTGTTTCCAACATTGCAATACATTTAATATTATTACAACTGTTCTTGGCTGACAGAAAATGTGTTTTAAAATTACAATAAGATTTTACTTATTGGTTATTTCATAATTTAATCTCATAAAATAAAGAAGGTACTTGTTCTTTGTCTGTCTGGACCACCCGCCTCTAAGCAGTAGTATGTAAGAGGGTATTCGCCCTTCTTAGCAATTGACTCAGTCGCAAAAAACACATTAATGTAAAACTTCACCTGGGACGGACAAATGCAGAGAAGATGCAGTATATTTTCAGAAGCAACAACAGAGTATGATATTCCGCTATTACATCTTAGCTATACAACACCACGCATCCATAAAAACAGGTTAACAAATACGCACACGTTAAAGCCCATAGCTGCGAATGTTTAAATGTGTGCAGAGGTAATACACATTTACATTATGATTTACTTTTACGGTCATAAGGCATCGCACCCCGTCCGTGTCGCATTTCATTTACTCCTCATCCTCACCCCTGCTTGTGCGCAGCTGCGTGGGATCGGGAAGTAAGCGCAGCAAACGTTTCCGTGTAAAGGCAGCCAGGGGCACTGACATGTCGGATTTCGCGATCCAGTATTAATTCGGGTAAAAATAGAAACTGCAACATCAGAAGAAATTTCCTTGCTATGCATTGTCTGTGTTTCCTGAGATCATACCTATATCTGCTCGACAGCTTAATAAGTGTTGTACTATTAATAATATCGTTTTTGGCTGCCTGTAATGATCGCCTGCTGGTTTCACTTTTCTTTTCGTGACTTTTCAGACTTGACTAGCAGCGTGGTTAGGATTTTGTCACTTTTAATAATGTTATTGTACTTATGGTCGTGTGTTATTGATGGTACAGTATATGGCACTGGGTAATTTCGGAAGTATTAATAAGTCCGGTTAGAGCGGTGCTCCGTGAGGTAGAACTTAAGGTGTTTTGATTTAACCAAACAAAAAATCCGGAATTAGTGTATTTAACCACCGTAAAGAGAATATTGTTTATTTAAAATAATGTTTGCGGATCTATAGCCATCTCTTTCTCCACTTTCTTTCCCTTTCGTTTTAGTATGTCTGACATCAGCTTAGAAAACCATACTTTGGAGGTGTCCGGGATTCCTGAAAACTTTACGGACGAGTTTTTGACTTTGTATTTCGAAAATAAAAGACGGTCGGGAGGGGGACCGCTTGTTTCTGTCCAAAGGAATGGTAGTTGTGCTGTCCTCGTATTTGAAGAAGCAGAAGGTAAATATAAATACATGTAGCAAATGTTTAATTTCAAGTCACCATTTTATAACATGCCATATTCCTGTACTTAGTATTTCATAGCACAAACTGCTTAAATGTCATTTATCATATATGGATATATTTCTTCTCAGCCGCTGAAAGGGTTTTGGCTAAAGAAAGCCATACTGTGCAAAATAGTACATTCTTTGTGGGAAAGAGAGCGCCACATGATCCCAAAAGACTACTACTCCGGGGGATCAACCCTTGTACCAACTTGGAAATGGTGCAGTTGTATGTGGAAAATATGACAAACGTAGACTCCGACGAATACTCCATAATCCGTTCTTTCAAAGGAGACCTGGCGCTCATTACCTTCCAAAATCCACAAGGTTTGTTTATTTATATAATATATATGTTTGTGTGTGTGTTTCTTTATATATAAAATTATACAATTGTATTAATAGATTGATAGTCATATTTTTATGTGAACGGTAAGTAAAAAAACTGAAAGTAATTATTGCTGGTGAATTATATTTGTCAGTAAAATTATTTTTTCCCCCTACATATATACTTGACAGATTTTCACAGCGTTTCTGTGAAAATTAAAACGAAGACTTTGGATGGGGCCACGATTCAGCCTGAACAAGTAGATCAGACAGACTCCATTTTGGTGCAAAACCTGGCTCCTAGTATTTCAGATGATCTTCTCAAGCTTTATTTTGAAAGCAAGCGTGGTGGTGAGACAGAAGTGAAGGAAATCGTCATGATACGAGATGGAATGGCCAAACTATCTTTTGAAGACTTAAACGGTAAGATATTTTGTAGAGCACAATGTATTATAGTGCTTAATTAATGAAAAATATCGTGAAATTCTGGTATACATATAAATATTATGTTAATATAGTATAGCTATAAGCCATTCTATAAATATTAATAAAAAAAAAAACTTTTTGTCAGGTGTGGAACGGGTCCTTGGGAAATCCCACAAACTAGAAGAACGGGACTTGAAAATTCTGCCTTACTTTGATTTTCTACAGACAGAAGATCTCCCACTGACTCGCAGTCTCGCGCAAACACAAAACACAGTTCCTGACTTGGCACAAAGTGACAGTCTTGGCCCACCAGAAAATGACATAGAAAAACAACCCCAGACTGGTCCTGTCACAGATACACATACTGACATGCCTATTCCTGGACGAGGACTGGTTGAGGAGATAACAAAGGATATTGTAGCTGCCACGTTCTTCTCTAGTGTTGCACTCCCTGACCCACTGAAACTCACCCTATTTAAAACAAGCGACTACCTCAAAGACCTTCGAGACTCACATCATGATTATGTGATTAGCATTGTGGACAATGTGGTGAAAATCTCTGGGCCAAGTAAGCTGGGAACCGAGAAGCTGAAGAGTAAAATTCTGGAGTTTTTCACTGGTTTTGCTAAGGCCTGTGTGACTTTTGAAAAGAGCAAGGCGATGTTTTTCGCAAGAGAAGAAGTCAAGGATACAATTCTGAAGAATCTAAGACGACAGGGTCTAGCGTGCATATACAGTGTAACAGACCGCACGGTGATGGTCTTGGCATTGTCTCTGAGCATGGTGGAGGAAGCTTGTGACATTATAAAGTCTTCGGCTTCTGAATTTAGCATAGCGATCTCTTCGGACATCGAGTGCATGTTGTACTCGAAGGAGTGGCCAACGTTCATAAATTCCCTAGAGCTCTGTTCAGTGACGATTCCCGAAAAGGGTGATAAAATTGACATTTTGACAGTCAAAGGTTTGGAGGACGAGAACAGGAGTAAAATTTCTGAGTTTTTCAGTACGCCGATTCAGACGGAGGGTGTAATCACTATGGAGCCCGGTAGGCTACGATACATTCAAACCTATTATGACCAGATTCTGGCCGACATGGACCAGGTCTCAATCTTACCTTTGGAATCAAAGGATGTCTCTGGATTTAGAGTATGTATATTTTATTTTGATTTTATTACGTTGATATTGTGATTTGTGGGTTTGAAGTTGCATGTTAAAGCAAAATGTATTTTTACAGTTCTGCTTCAAATCGTTCCACATTTCTTGAAGTCACAGCATTTGGTTTCATTTCCCAGATACACGGGAACTTCACGGCCTGCCAGGCGGCAGAAGATCTCCTGCGTAGCATCATGACGTCTATTCAGACCAAGACCATCACGTTAAACCAGCCTGGAGTGGCTCGCTTCCTGCTTCGTGGGGAAGGAGTTCAAATCCTGAAGGAAATGGAGCAGAAATTTGAGGTCCACGTCAGCTTGGACAAGGTTCACTGGGAGCCCTTGGAAAATGAGGTGACTCAGAGCTCCTTCTAGTTTCAGCAACCGCTTATGAAATATGGTTTCTTACCTGCACCTGTGGCACGAGTAACGGGAGAGGTTACACCCACGGATCCACATAGACAGTGCTGGTGCTTATGGCCATTAGTTGCTAATATTGCAGGATTTATGTAGTTTGGTGATCTGAAAGCAAGAGCATACGTTAAGCATTTGTTTGTTTTTATATTTATTCTATTTTATATTTTATGTTGGGTTCCTTAAGGCCCTAGTGAGCATGTGTATATGGAAAATGTGTGGATGGATTTTGTAACTCGTGAGAATACTTCTACAACGTCGTAAGAGCACACATTGTTTATGATGCTCAACTGCACACACTACTGTAGCTGCATTTTTATTGCACAACCACATACACTTTCTCATGTTTTATATATTAATACTTGTATTTTTATTCTTTAATTTGTATTATACTGCGGCTGCTTTGAGAGGCTTTGCATGAACGGTATGTGACATTAATAGTAATTTGATTTAATTCTAATCTGCTGTTTGTTCTACTGCAGGACATCTTGGAATCAGCATGGAAAATGATGTCACAACAAAACTTTCATAGGAATTCCATAAATCAGGCTGATGCTCCTGTTAATGGCATTAATGCTGCTGAAGGAGGTTTGTCAATATGGATATAAGCCCTCAACTCAGTGTTATTCTCTTTAAATATTAATAAAAATATTAATGCTAGCTGATTTCCTTTTACACAAGTTTTCAGTTTTTCACTTGCTAGAAATGCAATTATTTGGAAGGTGATGCCTTGATGATTTACCCATATAATTGATTTTAAGGTCTTTTACTGTCTAAAGTCTTTCCCAACAAACAGTCCGTGCTCCCTCCCAGCTCTGCAGAGGACTGGGTTGGTAAACACTGGTCTAAAGTAAATCCTGTTTACTGTCTTTGTTTAGGTATTATAGAAGAGGCTAAAAAGCTTGTCTCCATTATCCATATGGATTCAGGCTCCACAGATCAGGTCAATGCAGAGGAATGTAACGCTGCCACAAATACTGAAGAGCAGGCAGAAGATGTAATTGTAGACGACATGTCGCAGACCACAACAGGAGGAGATGATGAGACAGTGTTGGGTCATACTGCCCAGCTTTCTCTGGAAAGTTACCATGACCTTGAGGAGGATGCTAACCTCTGTCTGGCAATACAACTCTCCATGGAAAACAGCACTAGACAGGCAGAAGCTGAAGATGATGAACTGCAAAAGGTCTTAGAACTTTCCAGGAGGGAACAGGGTCCCACTGCAGATATCCAACTGGAAAGAGCCATCTGTATGTCTCTTCAGGATGCCATTATGGCAGCGAATAATGCTGAGATTTTGGTCTTTGCGCGTTACGGTCATGATCTTATTAGGGTAGACATTGCCCTTGGGAAGAAGGTTGACGTACGGCAGTGCGAGGAAAAGGTCGAGGACAAGTGCTTCAAGAAACTGTGTGAACATCAGAGGAAATGTATAGACATCCTCAGAAGAAAGCATGCAGTTGATATCCATATTCAGGGGACTACTGCCATGATATCGGGATTCAGGGAATATGTCCAGAGTGCAACTTCAGAGCTGAAGCAGCTGCTGAAGTGGATTTCAAACACGGCATCAGACTCAGAAATTTTACGCACTGTGCAGTGGGTGTGGAATGATGCCAAGTCGCAGTCGGTACCGTATCCTGGCAACGCCAATATTTTTATAGAGAATTCCTGGCAAATGAAGCTAAAAAAGATTGATATCATATTTGATAATCAGCCTTACATGATAAATTTTGAAACGATGCATGAGTATAGCATTGCCTCAGGAAAATCAGTTCCAATTAGAAGAAAAATCCTCACATCAGGAGATATGACTATACCAGGTAAAACTGCTGGCAAGGAAAATATTTCTGAAGAGCTGTATGTCATTACAGTAACTGTATGATTTGTTGATTTGATTATCGATTTTGATATTTTCAGTATTTATGAATTTTATTTTTTAATTTTTATGTAATTTATGTGCTGTGACATTTAAAAGTATTATCCTTGGATCCCATTTTCACATTTGTCTATGTATATATTCATTTTTTGCTCAGAAGAAGAATACAGTCTGCTGTCAAATATGACTGAAGCATCCAGAGTTGACGAGAACTCCGATGAATTCTCTGACGTTGTCAAAAGTTTTTATGAAACCATCAGGGAATACCACAACAAGATCAAAATCATAAAGGTGAGGATTTGTTTGCATGCTGTTTACAGAAAATGTATGTGTAAATTTCCAGGATAGGCTCTGGACCCAAGTTTAAGTCTCTACCGGCCGGAGCACTGGGTGTGTTGAATGTTGTTGAAATGTGGGTGTGTTGAACGGTGGGTGTGTCAAAAGGTTGTTGAATGGGTGTGTTGAAAGGTTTTTGGGCATGTAGAAAGGTGGGTGTGTCAAAGTTTGTGGGCGTGTCAAAAAGGTGCTTTTGAAAGGTTTGTGGGTGTGTCAAAAGGTGTCTAAAGTGTGTCTAGAGCAGGGGTCTCCAATTCCAGTCCTGGAGAGCTGCTATCCAGTAGGTTTTCTATCCTACCTGGCTTCTGATGAGCCACACTAGTTCTCAGGTAAATACCAGGAGCAGGTGTGGCTCATCAGAATCCAGGTAGGATGGAAAACTTACTGGATAGCAGCTCTCCAGGACAGGAGTTGGAGACCCCTGGTATAATAAATCTATACAAATATCACCTGCATGCACATTACTTCTTTTATAATAACCAACTCCTGATACAAACTGTCAGCAGTGGAAAAAAAAAAAAACTATTGTGTATAGTGGCCCTGTGTTTAAAAAAAAAAAAATAGCTGCCAGGGAAAAGATAAAATACATTTATGTCAAGGATTCAGAGTTTTTATTGTCATGTACTGAGTACAATGCGATTCTTACTTGAATGCCCTCTTCAATACTAGACGATTAAAAAAAGCAATTTATTCAGTAAAATTAATTAATAATATGTAAAACCAGTGAGATAATTAGTTTATCAAGAAAATATGGCCATTGTGTTTTGCTTCACAGGTGGAAAAGATTACAAATAATCTCCTACTCAGCCAGTACAGGTTGAAAAAGGCCAGTGTCTTGGAGAGCTCCACTGAGCCCGTGATGGAGAGAACACTGTACCATGGAACAGGGGAAATGAGTGTGAAGGAGATCTGCATTCATGGGTTCAACAGAAGTTTCTGTGGAAAAAATGGTGAGGAAGAGACCTGCATTGAACAGCAGCACTCGTTTAAAAAACAAACCTGTTTTGATTCTGTAACAGAGACAGGCCAGCATGGTGGCTGAAGGACCTGCTGAAGCCCTAGACCTTGAATGTTGTAGTTTCCAGTCCCAGTGGTTTGCTTTCTCTCCACATGTTGCAGGTGTTTCCTCCCGCAGTCAAAAGATGTGCAGTTAGGTTTACTGAAACCTCTGTGTTTCTCATGGTGTCTGTCATGTGATGAACTGGCATTTTTCCCAGGGTGTCCCTATGTTGCCTGGGACAGGGTCCTGCCCCCCTGTGTGACCCTATACTGGATAAACAGTTAAAAGGTGGATGTAACAGATAACACTAGTTTAATTGTTGATTTAATAGTGGTGCGATTCCCTGAGGGTGATCCAGCTCGCCGGATCCTCATTGCTGGGGACCCAAGTGACTGGACCGGGCCAAGGGGACGCTCACGTAACACCTGGCTGCAGCAGATAGATGGGCACTTCCATAGGGTGGAACATTCTAACATTTCATATCCCATTGTTTTTTTTACCTACAGCTACTGTGTATGGTCAGGGAGTTTACTTTGCGGTAAACTCGGCCGTCTCCGTCCAAGACCAGTACTCACCCCCCAACGCTGATGGCCACAAGTTTGTGTTTGTGACCAAAGTGCTGACAGGGGACTTCACCAAGGGCAACCATGACATGAAGACCACTCCTCTGAAAGAAGGCTCAGAGATGCCCCTGAGATATCACAGTGTGGTGGACCGTGTAGACTCTCCCACGATATTTGTCATCTTCAATGACACCCAAGCCTATCCAGAGTACCTTATCACATGTCAGAAAATCAACGGGTGAAAGATTCATTACATCACCATAATCCAACTCCAACAACATAATTCCTTCAGAAATAGGAGAGGGAGACGTACTGAAATAAAGAGTGTTTGTTTACTGATAGGAGGATACTGGAAGGAACTTTTCCTTTTTTGAATTTGGTCATTCAGGAATTGGTTCAAAATCAAATTCTGGAATTTTATGCCAAGTTTAAATCCATTTTTCACAAATCAGCATTTCTCTCTCCTCTCTATCTCCTTGGAAACATGCATTCTGTTTCTTCTGTACATACTGCATAGAGTAATTCCCATAAATAAACATGTTATTTTAAAGATGTGTGAAATGCTTTAAGTTGCAGGTATTGTATTAAACACATCGGTTGTCTTAGGAAACTGGATTTTCATTCTGTTTGATGTTACTATGAAACCCTCCTTGGAGTTGATAAGAGCTGAATGAGTTGTCCTCCAATGAGATGTCCTCCAGTATGCATCCTATATTTAATCAAGACTGGCAATAGAACAACTTTCTTTTACGTAAAGGTTTATATTTGATCCGGAATGTACCCCAGCCTTCTGCCCTGTGTTTCATGGGATAGGATTTGTGATCCTTTCTGAACCTTGACCAGGACATGCACTTACAAGATGATTGCATGCCTGGATGACTGCTCATATTAACATTTTTTTTATTGTGTTCATTTGATTCTGTCTGCTATGTAATTGTTGTGAATATGGCTTCCTCTGTTTCTGACTGCAGATTTTCTTTCAACACACTTAGGTGTGACAATGAATGTAAACTTTAGATTTTGTGGTTTTTGAGTTCTCTTTATTCAAATAAAAATATACACACAACCCACCTTTGTGACATCAACTTTGTTTTGAAACCTTTGATTTGCATTATTTAATGTCTAGTGACATTTAAGTTCGCAAAAAGGCAGTAACCAAGCAAACTAAGTTCTTTTCAGTATCCTTCGATTATATTTATTTAATTAATGAATGGCATTTTTCAATAAGCATTTATATGTGGATTGAGAGATCAGCTGATTAAGATGTCTTGTGCTCTCAGTATTGACATGCATATACTGAATTCTGTTTTCTGTATTCTCCATTGTTATTTGTTCTACATTTGATTATATATTAAGAAACATTATTAATTAGCTATGAGATGTATTCAATAATCTACAGTATGTAGGGCTACATGGAGAGGAATAAAATATGCAACCTCTCATTTCATACAATGGGGTGTACTGATGTTGCTAAATTGCCCATTTTATGTGTGTGTGTGTGTTCTATGATACACCAGCAGCCTGGAATAGACTCAACATTTAGCACGAAATTGTAACGTGTTCTCTTCTGTGGATATACAGTCAGAGCTAAATTCTCTACAACCAAGTACAAATATAGGACAATGTGAAAATCATTGAATAATTCAAATAAATTGATATATGAAAATTATTGTTATTATTATTATTGCTTCCCTTTTTCTTTCAGCCCATCTGTAACAAATTAATAGTACACTAAAAAATTAGTGTTTTTTAAGCTGTTCAAATTAAATATGCTCTCTAAACCAGGACCTGGGAGAGTGTTTGATATTGCAGGGTGCAACTTTTAACTTTTATGGGGGGGGATAATGAAGCCAAATTATATGTATACCCGCCTCCGCCTGGTTCCTACGCCCCTGCCTCTAATGCAGGGCTGCCCAATCCCGCTCCTGGAGAGCTACCACCCTGCAGAGCTTAGGTACAGCCCTAATTTAACACACCTGATACACATAATCAGACCATTTAGTTATATCTCAGTATGAGAACCAGCTTAACTTCGATATACATGTATATCGGGTATGTTAAATTAGGGCTGCACCTAAGCTCTGCTGGGTGGAAGCTCTCCAGGAGCATGATTGGACACCCTGCTCTAATGAAACGGCATAAACAGAGACTGGTTCTCTTTGGGAACCCTAATCACTGCGCCTGTTTTCACTCCGGCAGATATTTGTTCTCCCACCGGCGCGGTGCATGCCGGGAACTGCTGTGAATGGGCCGGCGAGAAGTAGAAAGCGCCGTGGGTCTTGGATTAAAATTAAACGAGGGAACATGAACCAAGAGATTCAATAAGTGTGTTTATTAAAGAGGAAGTCCAAATTAAGGAAAGTGAGCAATCGGTGTGTGTATAGTTTTATTTTGAATTTAAGTCGGAGGCACGCTGACCAGTATAATGTTACCGCTGCTGACATCTTCCACAGCTTAGCTAGCTTCATTATATTTGCTTTTAGATCTCCCACGTTGTACATGCTATTTCATTGAACATGCCGGTTTCTGGACGCCGAAATGACCCCATATTCCATTTGGATATTCCGTTGATAATATGTGTAGATTGGTGGAGTGAAGAAGGCTCCATCACCGGTTGTCTTCTGTAGCATATTGCGTAGCTCGTATAACTCGTTATCTTTGAGCGGATTCGTTGTATAATAAAGTATTTCACGACATAAACAGACATTAGCTGATGTAAGAGAATCGAAAACATGTTCCATCTCTTGGTCTTCGTTCATTTATCAGGTGTAAAGGCGTGCCTGACCGGGTGCTAGCAAGATGTACGCTGTTTATCGGCAAGTCCACTGTCCGACTGCGGTTGAGTTCGCCGTGTACTGCAATTTCATCTCCGGCGAAGAAAAAAACCTTGTTGTGGCCGGCACTTCACAGCTCTACGTCTACAGAATCATTCATGATGTGGAGGTACGAGGTCTCTCGTATCTCACACCCTCTGGGGGGACACGTCTTCCGTGCAATATTGTGTTACTCTGGTGTCTTTCTGTACCGTGTTAATGGAATGTACACATGGGATGGAATTCTTACATTTTTTCTTGTTTTGTTGTAGAGCTCTGCAAAGATGGAAAAGTCATCAGGTATGAGCACATTTTTTATCATTTTAGTTATGAGAGCCCCAGGGCATAGGTACACTGTGGCTTTTATACCTCCAGCCAGGAGTTCCAATCCCTACCCCTGCTCTGGGTATATGGAGTTTGATTGGTCCCCCTGTGTCTTGCAGAATTCCTCCAGGTATTCTGGTTTCCTGTCATAGTCCAAAAACCTGCTTTTAGGTGAATTGGCGTCTCTAAATTGCCTCTATCATATGATTGTGTGTATGTGTCCTGTGATGAACTGGCATCCTGTCCAGGGCCTATCCCAGGGTCTGTGGAATGGCTAATTGTGGGAATTACCTGGGAGGGGCACCATGTTTGTGGGCTGGTGACCAGTTAATGTCTGTCTAACTGTGCGTCTCAAACTGAATATCGTACCGCCCCCGGCCAGGAGGCCTGTCTCAGGTGTGATATTCCTGAGCTGAAACTCAGTCCCTCTCCACGCCTGATGGATACATTGGTTACTGTGAACACTCAGCTGCAGTCTTAGTACTAATGATTCACCAGTGTGCCCTGGAATTTTTCCTAGATGTCAAGAGTCGCAAGGAGAAGCTGGAGCAGGTAGCCTCCTTCTCCCTTTTCGGCAACGTCATGTCCATGGCCAGCGTTCAGCTCGTGGGGACCAACAGAGATGCTCTACTGTTGAGCTTCAAAGATGCCAAGGTAAAAATCAGCAAAGCGACCCAGGAGTGGACCTCTCCATAGTGGTTTCTGGTGTTTGGCGCAACATTGGGATACTTGGAAATGTCTTTCAGTCTCATTAATACACTTCAAAGTATTTTTTTCCATAATCAGAAAATTTACATTGAAATCTTTATTCCAGCTGTCAGTAGTGGAGTATGATCCAGGAACACACGACCTGAAAACTCTATCCCTACACTTTTTTGAGGAACCAGAACTGAGGGTGAGTGTGAGTGTGTGATCCCCTAGTTAAGCTGTAATAAATTCTAGCCCACAAAGATTTTCTCCTCCAAGTCTCTGTGTCGTCAGTATATATGTATTTGAAAAATGAATGTCAGAGAGATGTTACTTGGTAGCCATTTAAAGGTGCAAATGATGTCATTCACATATCATGTATGCTAGAGGTATTTCACATAAGAGACGTAGAAGGGATATTGTACTTTTGTTCCACACCTGATCTCTGAACGTCTGTATGCAGGATGGCTTTGTGCAGAACGTGCACATTCCCATCGTCCGTGTGGATCCAGAGAACCGCTGTGCCGTCATGCTGGTCTACGGCACCCAGCTGGTGGTTTTACCTTTCAGGAAAGACACTTTGACGGATGAGCAGGAGGGTATAGTGGGAGAAGGGTAAGTTACCAGTGAACAGCCATATTTACCTTAACTCTAACTATTTTAAGTAGTATTTTTGCTGCTTTTGTCGGTTTTCATGGTGATGGTTGACGCCATCTAATCCGAAAACGCATTCTTCAAATGAGATTTTATGGAGGCGGAACGGTGGTGCAGTGGTCACTTCATACCTTTGGGGCCTGGGTTCCACCGTGATCCCGTGTGTGGAGTTTGCATGTTCTCCCCTTGTCGTGGTGGGGTTTCCTCCAGGTGCTCGGAATTCTCCCCACACTCCAGGTTAATTGGAGTTGCCAAAATTGCCCAAAGGTGCCTGTGTGAGCGAATGGTGTGACTGTGCCCTGCGATGGGTTGGCGCTCCACCTTGGGTTGTCCCCTGCCTTGTGCCCATAGCCTCCAGAATAGGCTCCGGACCCCTGAATAAGACAAGCTGTTACAGACGATGGATGGATGGATGGATGGATAGAAGCTTTTTTGGAGAGCAGCTTCCATGCCCTTTATGAATTGCCAGCTTTTCTGGATGTGAGGGCTGTGGTTACCGTGGGGTCTCCGCTGACTGGTCTCGAACCCTTTTTTTTTATTACATGCAACCCTATTGTAACATCACTGCTCGTCTTGGTTCATTCGCTAAATCATGTGCAGGTTTTAGCAAATCCTGTCTGTTTTTTTACGTTTCTTTTGATACCTGCATTCAGGATGTTCCTGCTGTTTTTTTCAGGCAAAAATCGAGCTTCTTGCCCAGCTACATCATCGATGTGCGCGAGCTGGACGAGAAGCTCCTCAACATCATCGACATGAAGTTTCTTCACGGATACTATGAGCCCACGCTGCTTATTTTATACGAACCCAACCAGACCTGGCCGGGGTGAGCTCCAGTTTGCACTCATCTCCTGAGCAGAGCAGTTCAGGTTTTGGGGTGGGAGGGGGGTCAGGGTAACTGCATGTTACCCAGCCAGAGTGGTAGCCCCGTCCTCGTGCCCGCATCTTTGACTCATGACCTTGTCGTGTCCCCACAGGCGCGTGGCCGTCCGCCAGGACACCTGCTGCATTGTAGCCATCTCCCTCAACATAATGCAGAAGGTGCATCCGGTGATCTGGTCCCTTTCCAATCTGCCCTTCGACTGCACACAGGTCATGGCAGTGCCCAAGCCCATCGGTGAGTCTGAGGCACCTGGGCTGCGGCTCGTGGGTGATGGCGCTGGTGTTTATGTGGGTTGTTCTTCCGTCACTAGGTGGCGTTGTTGTGTTTGCTGTGAACTCCCTGCTGTACCTGAACCAGAGCGTTCCGCCTTATGGTGTATCGCTCAACAGTCAGACCAACGGGACGACTGCATTCCCCCTGCGTGAGTGTACACCCCCCCCCCCCCCAGAGACCCAGACACTTTTTTTTACCTTTGTTTAGATTACAGCCTCTCCCCAGGTTGCAATGGGGTTATATTCCGATTTAACCTCTCATAAGGCAAAAATGCATTTTAATGCAGTACACCTAACCTACCTAAACACGCTTAGAAAACTTACATTAGCATGCAGTTGGGCAAGCTCATTAACACAAAGCCTATTTTATAATAAAATGTTGAGTATCTATTGTAATTTATTGAATAATGTACTGAAAGTGAAAACCATTTACCCATCGTAAAGTCAAAATATCGTGACACTGACCGTTTGGTAGAACCCGGAAGCAAAAACATTGCTGTTTAATTGTGATCCGATATAAAGGAAGTGAAACTCCGGCAAACATCAGGTGTGCGGTGTCTCCCTGACCTGTGAGTAAAACGTGGCAGCAGTCTGTACTTTTGATTTAGCGTTTGAGCGTATTGCTATTTTTGTAGTGTGTTTGTGACAATCGGGTAGCTACGCCGGAATGTCTTTTCAGCCTCTTTCCAAGACGTCGTCTGTCGTCTTGCAGGTGTGCAGGAGGAGGTGAAGATCACTCTGGACTGTTCCCAAGCAGCCTTCATTGCCTCTGATAAGATGGTTATTTCCTTGAAAGGGGGTGAAATGTAAGGATTTGCTGCCTTCGTTTCCCTGTAGCGTCTCTTCTCTCGTTAAACGCCTTTGTCTCTCTGTACAGATATGTACTCACGCTAATCACAGACGGCATGAGGAGCGTGCGAGCGTTTCACTTCGACAAGGCTGCTGCCAGCGTGTTGACCACCTGTGTGAGTTGCTGATAAGTCAGTCGATAGGTGTCGCGTTTGCCTTTCTTGGGCTGTGGCTCGGCCGTGCAGGACGCTGGCAGTCAGACGGCCCCGGCAGCTAAAGCGGCGGGAGGGACCCGTCACATGACCTGCTCTTTGCCCGCAGATGATGACGATGGAGCCGGGATACCTCTTCCTTGGGTCTCGTCTGGGAAACTCCCTGGTCCTGAAATACACGGAAAAACTGCAGGAGACGCCGATGGAGGAGAGCAGGGAGAAGGAGAAGCAGGTACGGGTGTGACATCATGGTGACACACACACACACACACACAC
>JAODKE010000051.1:20445135-20457567 GCA_026779605.1 Mormyrus hasselquistii
GAAAAGTATAGGGGGAGAGAAGTAGAGTGTGTGATGGGTGGTGAATAGTGACCCGAACACGGGGGTGGGGGGGGGGGGGGGAGATTTAGATCCTGATTCTAGGAATGAAAGTGGTTTTGTGGCATTAAGGACTTATTAAAGAAAATTGCATTTTCCATTGATTTCTCATCTTTGCTTTTTAAGATTGCCTAGTAATACAGCTCACTAACAGCAGATGGCAGTATCTGTGTGTTTATAATTCAAACAGTCTGAAAATGCTTTTCTGTGTGAGAGCAGTGATCATTTCAAACTTTGCTGTTTGTGCAGATGTATTCTGGTTGAGAGGTGAGACTTTGGGCTTGATGTGTAAAACCGTGTTCTGTGCCAGGAGCGTGTTGGTCCGCATAGAAGAGTGCAGCCACCCCATCGTGATGAAAGGCCTGTGTGCTGAGTGTGGCCAGGATCTTACGCAGTGAGTGCAGCACGTGCGTTGCACAAACACACGCGCACAGACCAATTACATTTCAATTAATTGCTACAAGTAACAGCATTTCGCACTGATTCCAACTGGGACTCAACTTTATTTCCCTATTATTTCCCTTTCCAGACTGCAGAACAAGAACGGCACGCCGCAGGTGCCCATCTCCACGGCTACCGTCTCCATGGTGCACAGCGTCCCAGAGCTGATGGTCAGCTCGGAGGTGAGATCTCTGATGCAACGCCTGGTAACCCTTGTACTCTGTGCGCTGCGATCCGCAGATCTGTTCCCCGATCAGTTTGCGACGCCCGTGCTCTCGCCCCCCTGATAGCAAGCGGAGCAGTTGGGCCGGGAGGACCAGCAGCGGCTGCACCGGAACCGGAAACTGGTACTCATGGTTGACCTGGACCAGACACTGATCCACACCACGGAGCAGCACAACCAGCGCATGTCCAGCAAGGTGAAATGAGACCTGGGGGCACAGCATCTGCCAGAAAAGGCTTATACTGTGAGGTGCCCGTGTCATCGTAAGATGTTAAAGTGATAATACACAGGGCAGCTTTTTGAGCGATGTTGCTGGGCAATTGCCAGCCAGGTTAATCATCTGGATCTGGATGATTGTGAGAAGGTTCAAGTTTTTCAGATGGAACTGTGTTGCCCAGGATCAGTGGGAAAGTGCCATTGGTCCAGGAGTTCCCCTCTGTGTCGTCACTCTCACGAAGCCTGTTGTGGTGACCATTTTGTTGTAATAATAGATACGTTATTTGATCCCCGTAGGGAAATTCTCTAATTCTCTCCCCTCCCCACATGTGTAATGGTGGGGGCTGTTTGGGCAGAGCTGTAAAGAGGGCGACCCTCTGTCTCCAGGGTGTCCTGCACTTCCAGCTGGGCCGTGGCGAGCCCATGTTACACACACGGCTTCGGCCCCACTGCCGCGAATTCCTGGAGAAGATCGCCAGGCTGTACGAGCTGCACGTCTTCACCTTCGGCAGCCGGCTCTATGCGCACACCATCGCAGGTAGGCGGCCGGGCCCAAGGGGGCGCTCTCTGCCATCATTAGCCCTGCCCCCTGTCTAGCGGCAGTGTGTTCAGAGCCCGTCATGGTGGCATAGTAGGCTTGGATCTCATCCCTGCTCACTGCATGTGTAGTTTGCAGGCTCCCTCCGTGTCCTGTGGGATTCCTCTCCTCTCACAGTCCGAAGACATGCCATGTCAGAATTGCCCGTATCGATTTTGTGTCTGTCTGTCGTGTGTGTGTGTGTGTGTGTGTGTGTGTGTGTGTGTGTGTGTGAGCATACCTGCACCCTGCTGTACCTGGATTAGGCCCAAAGCTCACCGTAACCCTCTGCTGGCGAAGCAGTGGAAGATGGATGTCTAATATGTTAGGTGTTTATTGTCAGAAGGAAGCTGGTATAAGTTTTCTGTAACTTCTAAAAAGGAAACTGACCGGGAATGTTTTGGGAATGTTTTGCTGATTAAGCATGTTGGTAGACGGGAGGATATCGAAACGTCAGTGGTGAAATATCTCATTTCGTAACTTTGATGTTAAATGAGCTGTGTTGTGCTGAAGAGCTGCTTAGTGTATTATTTCACAGAAAGAATGAATTAGAATATTCCATAGTCTGGACACTATATGCTGTTCATGTGGTTACAGAGAACACCCCCCCCACACACACACACATTACAGTAGTGTCTTTGAATGAATGACTTATGTTTGTAAGGTTTGTCTTTGCGTCACTGCTGGGGAAGAACAGAGAGGAACTAAACATGTATTAATGCTGTTTAAATTATGGCAAAATATAAGGGAAGTTCTAATGAGAAAACCCAGCTGGGCATGATAAATGATTCCCGTGACTCAGGGGTGCTGATATCTGTAGGGGGAATTCTGGTGAGCTTAGCCTGGAAATGGTTTTGTTGTTGGGACCCATCTGCTAATGTAAAAATGGGGAAAGATGTTGTTATGACTTGAACTGGAATTTTGTGCAGTACGGGCAGTCCTGAGGTTAGGAACAAGATCAGTTTCCTATGTCTGTCTTTAACTTGAATTTTTCGGTAATTTGGAAAAATAACGCTGTACGTAATAAAATAAATGAAATAAAATCAATTTTGGAGTAATGATATTAGTAACCACGTACGATAACGTTCTGTACCTCGAGGCGACAAAGTACTGAAGCCATGCAATCGATCCATACCTGTTAGATGCATTAGGTATCGGCCATATGCGGCTGATCCATGTCCGACACTCACCTGCTCGGTTTTCGGCAGTCTATAAAAAGAGAGCTTCTATTTCATTCTATAGCATGCAAGCTGAACCCTAATGTTGCCACTCAGTTTTTCTGCCACTCAGCGGGTGTGACCGCATTGACACATTTATGTTCTCCTTCTGGCAAAATAAATAATATTTAAACTACAATTAATGTGATGTCTTCACATCTCAGTTTGGATTACAAAGGCGGTTTGACAGTGATTTTGATATCGGCTGATATGGGAAAAAAAAATATTTTTTTCCCATATCGCCCAGTTCTAGCCTGACAACACAAGTAACATGAAAAAAGCAGTGGGATTTGGGAGTCACTAGCTCGGGCTGCTTTGCACAATCACTACAGCGTGTGAAATACAAGAGGCTTCTATGGCAAGGAAGTGTAACGATGCTCCCAGTTGGAGAAACATTGTGGGGTATTTTAAGAATTGGCCACTTGTGTAAACTCTCTTCGAAGATATTCAAATTGGCGCTTAAAACAAGATGTACAAACAAGGTGGAACTGTACATTATGTATGTTCCTAGTAGCCAAATTAAAGATTTTTTGGCATACATTTTTCCATTTGTATTCACTTGTTAAAAAAATGTATATTACGTATATATACATCTATTAAAATATTTAAAAAGAGCTCTTGTGTATGTCGGCCATTGTGTATTTCAGTCGGATAGGAACTGAAAAAGTGTGGATCGGCTCATTCCTAGTTTTATTTTTTATATACAGGCATTATGTTCGTGAGTAAGAGTTGTCCGTAACTTGGACATTTTTAACCTGGGGACTGCCTGTAGTAAAGTTGTTTTATTTCATTACTTTATTACTAACTTGTAGCCGTATGTGATTATTTACTTTGACTACCACTAGGCGGCACCATTCCACTCATTTTTGCATGCTTGCCATTGGATCAGTGTGCCAGCGGTTAGGGGGATATATGCTCAACAATAACAAATATCTCTGTTGTACAGAATTCAGGGGGGAAATCTTGGATTGTTTATTTCCAGTGATTTCTCATGAAGATTCCGTGCCTCATTTAATTAAGCTCTTGTGTTGAGATTCTGGTGCTGCCATTTTGATTTGTATGTATGGCGCATTACAGAGCATTCATTACAAAGCATCATAGCTAAAATGTGCTATTTAGATGCCCATCTAACAGGTGACAGGTGCTTTTTTTTAGCAGGGCTGAGGCTGTTCCTCTGCTCTGCTGCAGATGAACATTCTGGAATGACTCTGATAAACACACTTGCAAGAGTCTCGAGTTTGATGAATCCTCTGAAAGTGAATTTCGCCAAGTAAGAGAGTCGATAAGTGTACTGCCAGATAAACCATGGGCGAAGGTAGGTTTGAGGGAATAGATGTGGTTTAGCTGACGTGAGAGATGTGGCCGCTGTGCCTGTTTGATTATCCCTTTTGCGGACGGCCCTCGTTCCCCGTCTCCCTGAACCAGCCTCCTATCAGTCCTAAAAGCTTTCTCCTCCTCTTCCCTGCAGGCTTTTTGGATCCTGAAAAGAAGCTTTTTTCCCACCGGATTCTTTCGAGGGACGAGTGCATCGACCCCTTTTCGAAGACGGGGAACCTCAGGTGCCCCCCCCCCGCCACTGTATTTCGCCCCCATGACTGGCTGTCCGCCATTGTTAGTTAGGTTTGGAGCAGAGATGCACAAAACTCTTACGCAAGTACACACATTTGGCATATAAAGCGATACATGTCGCAATTTCTTGCTGTATCGCCGCTAATGCACATAAAATATGTTTGTGCTGTTATGGAAAGATATTACCTTTCATTCCTTCTCGATATTTTGCGCCTCTTTCACCGCCACACAAAGCCTTTATTTTGCTCAGACTGTTGATGCGGTCAGATGGTTTTCCCCTGTATTGACCGATAGCACATACTCTCTGTTGCTGTTACTTTCGGTTGAGATTCATGGGCGTAGTTACTCTGCTTTGCATTTACATCTAAATCCCTCCCCCCACTCTGTATGGAGGAAGATCAAAATCCAGCACTGATCAGCCTTCAGAGGGTGATAATAGGAGATTTTAGTCGCAGAAGGAATTAATGGGATTCTTTCATTTAGGTGCTTTTCTTGCTGCTTCATCCAGTGCTGGAGTCTCCCTCCCCATCCCTCTGACGGCCCTAGACCCCCCCATCCCTAGATCAGGGGTGGGCAGTCTTATCCGCAAAGGGCCGGTGTGTGTGTGGGTTTTTGCTGTAACTCCCTAATTAGATTACTAATTAGAGGATTGATTGGCTGAAGAGTCCTCACACCTGGGTTTGGACAGCTGACCTTCAGGTTATCCCAAAAAACTGCATATACACCGGCCCTTTAAGGATAAGGTTGCCCCCCCCCCCTAGATGCTAGTATTTGTCATGGGGGGAATAAAAACAGATTGCAGATTAGTTTTTGCTTATGTCGATGTTTTTAAACAGGAATCTGTTTCCCTGCGGAGACTCGATGGTCTGTATCATTGACGACCGCGAGGATGTGTGGAAGTTCGCGCCCAACCTCATCACGGTGAAGAAGTATACTTATTTCCAAGGGACAGGTGACATAAACGCTCCTCCCGGCTCCAGGGAAGCTCAACTGAAAGGAGGTAGGGGATCTCCTCCGTGCGCCTCCGTTTGCCACGTCACGTGATCAGAACGGCCGCTACGTTCTGTGTCGGGAAACAGAGGATTGGGTGGGGTTTAGGATCGGCTGGTGGGAAAGAGCATCGGGGGTTTTAGCTGTACCCAGCATGGCAGGGATTTAGAGGATGTTCTTGATGGCTTGGTTCAGGTGAGCTGGGAGGGAGCAACACTGTGGACTGTCTGGGGGCCCAGAAGGACTGGCTTAAGAAACACCTTAAAGGTTCCAAAAATGTTGACCCGCAGCCTGAGGGGATGTTCTCGTAGGAGGGTGAGATCATGGCGGATTCTGATGCGGCACTTCAGAGCAGTGCTCTTTTTGGGTAGGCGATAATGCTGAGAGCCATTCACCCAACACCGCCACCCGCAATTAAGCTGTGCTAAATTGGGCAGTGGTGGCTTGATGGTTAGGGAAGCGCACTTGTAATCGAAAGATTGCAGGATCGAATCCCCCACCAGCATCACTGAGGTACCCTGAGCAAAGTACCGTCCCCAAGCACTGCTCCCCGGGCGCTGAATTAGCTGCCCCCTGCTATGTCACAAAAGTCACATATGGGTTAAATGCAGAGGACACATTTCGTTGTTGCGCACTGTGTGGTGTGTTGACAATGACCACTAATCGCTAAATTCTGAATTCTATTGGGATGTTCTTATGCCGTAGCGTGAGCTCTGTGTAAGTGTGGAGTACCATGCTCACTCCCTACTCTCATAATACTGTCGCCTTAATGGGCCGTGTCAATTTCCGGGACAGTCTAGTGAGACTCCTCCCGCTCTTCCCCCACATGCGCAGTATCATTGCCGCCGGGGGGGTTGGGTGGGCGAGAAGGGGCGGGCCATAAGTGGATGGCGGTATAACGAGCTGACGGCCCCCGGCTGCCGGTGCCTCACAGGAAACCGTGTGAACCACCTCTGTGCGCTTAGTCAGGGCAGGGGGGTGTGAACCGGCCTGCTGTTATCACAGTGTTTATAGAAAGTGGCCCTTTCCTTCCACAGGGGTATTGTTAGGGAGGTATTTCTGTCAGCCTTTGCGACCCGTTCTGGGGGGGGGGGGGGCACCAGCAACGCAGAGGTTAAGGACGCAGGCAGATCTGTGGTTTGTAAACATTATTGATTTAACCTGTAGATCGACATGTCTGCAAGTAGCCTCAGCTCCTATAGGGGGCGCCTCTGCACCTCAGATCATATTGTAAAGCTCAGATCCTGGATCAGTTCTGTGTAGAGGCTATATTTGAGAATTAAAGTTTTCCTATGAAGAATGTTGAAAATCTCACGCTAAGTGTCCAGCTTGCCCAAGCTGGTCACATGACCTAGGGTTCCACAATTGAATCGTGTCGTCTTCTCACAGCCAATCACGTGGGCAGGCCGACGGAGGGCGCCGAGCTCACGCCACTGGCCAATAAGGAGGAGAAGAGCAATGGTGTCCGGAAACGATGCCGAGAGCGGCCCACTGGACGGGGCCCGGCCGAGCCGGAGGACCGGGCTGCTGGGGATAAGGCTTCCGGGTCTCAGGAAATCGCCGGCGAGCGGATATCTGTTGCTGAGGAGGGGGCAGGGGCTGTGGCGGACACCTCACAAGGAGGCGACACCACAGACGCGACACAGCCGGCTGACAGCGTGGGGGTGACGCCAGCCGTCCCTGCCAGGAGCAAGGGTGTCACGGAAAGGACTAGCAATGATTTGGACTTCGAGCTCTCCAGCGATAGTGAGAGTGAGCCGGGCCTAGGGGACCCATCGCCCTCGGGGAGCGAGGACGAGGGGGTGCAGGCCGGGCAAAAGGACCCCAGTGCTGGAGGGGTGAACCTGGCCACGGGGGACTTCGAGCAGGGGGATGCAGGGCTGTCGCTGGTCCCTCCTCAGCAGCAGGGTCTCCAGGATCTGGACAATGGCTGCCCCGACAGGAAAGAGGCGGAAACGGAGTCCCAGAACAGCGAGCAGTCTGGGGTGACCGTCGGCGAGGAGCAGGAGGAGGACCAGAGCGCCGAGGAAGATGAGGAGACGGAGGAGCCCGACCTGGACCAGGACGACCACCTGATCTACCTGGAGGAGGTCCTGACGCGCATCCACAGCGAGTACTATGCCCGCTACGAGGTCTTCCTGAAGCAGGCCAGCGAGGAGATACCTGACATCCGCAAGATCGTCCCCGAGCTCAAGAGCAAATCCTTGGCTGGGACCGCCATCGCATTCAGCGGCCTGTACCCAACCAACTACCCCATGGAGCGCACGCGCGAGTGCTACCATGCCAAGGCGCTGGGGGCGCGAATCCATAAGAACCTGGTCCTGAACCCCAAAGATGTGAACCAGACAACACACCTCATCGCAGCCCGAGCCGGTGAGTGCCCTCGCGAATGCGGAGTGTGCTGGATAATCCTGCCTCGTACGCATTCGTGCTTCATCCTTCCGAATTGATATTGGTAACATCCTGCCAGTCAGGTCTTGCTTTTCTCTGTTGTCTTTCTGGTGATTTCAGCCATTTCTTATCATTATACTTAAACGTTTCGCACACTTGGCCCATGGCCAGTTTATGATTCAAATCACGGTCCTCAAGGGCCAGCTTTCCTTTACCTGAGAGCCAGTCGTGAAGCCTCTGGCCAACTAGAGCCAGAGATTATTAAGATAACTACCTGGGAGACTTGAAAACAAGGCCTGGATTTGGAATGGGGGAGTTTATGCAGTGTGTAAGCTATAACATAATTAAAAACGTATGAGACAAACTTTCTTTAAATAAAATATAGCATTTAACTGGCTACACTGCATTTAACTGGCTACACTGCACCAGTGTGTGCATGCTGATCATCTTGGTTTCCTCTGATTATTTCTGTTTCCTTATGAAGTCCAGAATCATGCAGATAAGTCAGTTGTACTCTGCCATGTGATGGGGTGGCCTCATACCCTTTTGTGCACAGTGGTTCACAGGATTAGCTCACTGGAGCCCTCTGCTGGCGCAGAAGGGTCAGTCTGCACCAGAATCTCTCTCCCAGATGATAGGACCTGTCAGTTACACAGTTGTAATTTTATTCTGGGGTTGATCTGAAGTTCACATCATCCACGTTTTGTTGAAGTGCCAGTGAATTGTCATTCTGGGATGCTGTCTGTCAGGTTATGTAAGCGGGTGATGTGGGTAATGGTGTCGTAACGAGGCGGCGGATCAGGTTGGCTCATCAGCCCCCTGTTTTAAGGATAATTACCTGTAAATGGCATGTGCTGTAAACACTGGAGGATGCGCAGAGATGCGCAGAGATGCGCAGGTGACAGGCGAGTCCTGTGGGTCTCCTTCCATCATTCTGGGGAGGTCACTGTTTTCGAAGCTTCTTTACAAGATGTGAAATTCCCAAGCCGTCTGGAAAAGAGGACTGGTGCCCTTGTTACCGCTGATTGTTCTTAATGTCTGTCTGATTGCCATTTATTTCGTAATACTTATACATTGTACATGCAGTTATAAATCCTAGGTCGTTTGTTTCATAATTGTTCTACATTAGTTATTTATAACCGTAAATTTATGATTCCAGCATACAGCTCTTTCAAGTTACCATTGTTACGAATGCATGCTTAATATTTAAAACCAATAAAGAATTATAAACCTATTTCATGTGGAAACATCTTTATTGCAGTTTTACTCTTAGCATTTTTGATCCAGCTCAGTTATGATGATGATGATGATGAGGATGATGATGAGGATGAGGAGGATGAGGATGATGATGATGATGATGAGGATTAGGATGAGGAGGATGATGAGGATGATGATGATGATGAGGATTAGGATGAGGAGGATGATGATGAGGATGAGGATGAGGATGATGAGGATGCCAAGCCAAGTGGAGTCCATGGTGAATGAGAAGCTATTAATGTAATATTTTGCTTGTTTTTGTTCTTATTTTTTAGATTTGGCTTGTTAGCTGTTTGTTTTGGTGTATATTAGGGAGCTGCCTTAAGCATGCTGACGGGATAACGACTGCAAATCGTCATTTCTAATGACTGCCTGACAGTAGAGGGCGCCACTCACATCAGTGCTGAGTGCTTCGCGTTTTCCGGAAGTGTGGTTCTGGGGGAGGGGCTGGAGTGCGCGGTTCGGTGGGTAAGACCATTATGCCTGTGATCTAATGGTTGCTGGTTCAAATCCCATGGTCGGCAGACTGATTTCACCATTAAGCTTTTGAGCAAGACCCTTAACCACTAATTACCCCTGGGATTGGCTGACCTTCAAATGTACCTGTTTGGATAAAAATGCTTACTGAGTAACTAAAAACGTAAATGCACGTCTTCAGAATGGGCCCTTCGTTAAGGTCTTTCTTGAATGCCAAATGCTTTCATTCTGAGCTCAGGTTGGTCTAGATTCCAGTTGGCTGGAGGCAGTTTCTCATGGCCGTGGGAACGAGGCCTGCTTCTCAGAGCTGGTGTGGGAGGCACCTATTCAGGCCTCCTGGCGGTGAAATCCAATTAGCTTAACGTGAGGCATGATTGGCTGGAGAGGTCATCTTCCAGTCAAGGGGTCCAGGCTGGAAACTCTCCTTTCGTGTTCCTTCATGGAGGATGGAAACACTAAATCAGGGCTGTGACGGAAGCTATGCGTTTGCGATGATTCTGAGGCTAGCTTTGGAGCGATACGGAAAGGTTTCCAGTATGATTGTTATTGCCGAATATGCTTGTCTGAGTGGGTCATTTCTGAAGATGAATTGACAGGCATAGCTGAGGTATGTAAACACAAGGGGGCACTATTTGTAAACAACACTAGATAGTTTGTATGGTGTCCTCCAAGCCAGCTGGGCTTCTGTGTATATATTGATGCAGGGCTGTTGACCTGGGACTTGTGACGCCTGTAGCTCCCCGTTGAGCCTTCGTGGTGATGTTATCTAGATTGCTGGCTGACCATGGTTTCATCTCCTTGATGTCCTGACCTTCATGGTCACAGACGGTCCCAAGAATCTGGCGGGCAAAAGTTGTGTTTATGGCCTTCATGCCCCTTTCGACCTGCCCTGGCAAAGAGCGAGCGTGTGTGTGTGTCTTTGTGTGTGTCTGTGTCTTTGTGTGTGTGCCTGTGTGTGTGTCTACGTGTGGCTGGGTGACTTAGACTCAAACCTGCATTGGTAGGGTTAGGGTCAGGTTTATGAATAGGGTTAGGGCTCAGTGGCTGTTTGTTTAAATGCAGCCTTTGTCTTTTAGGGTATAATTTTTATTTCCTGTGTTTTGTAAATATGAGCTGTTAATGCTTAGAAAAGGCTCTCTGGGGAAATAAGGGTCTGAAATACTGCAGAAGCGACGTGGCGGATTGTGGCGTGATTGAGGGGTGTGGCCTCTGGCCGTTGGCACAGGGGGCGTATCCACGTGTCCACAGCTGCATGTGTCTGTCATCACAGGGTCACGAACAGAACGCCGTTCTGATACTGATTTGGGGCCTGTCCTTCCTGCGGTTCCTCATTCCTGGTTCGGGAGGGAGTGCCAGGTATTAGGGGAAGAGCAAGTTAAGACGCTGTGCGCGGGAGCAGGAGGCCGTCGGTCCCAGGGTCAGCAGAATGATGTCATCGCAAGGCCCTTAATCTCCGACTGCCCCAGGGACCGCGTGACCCTGCTTCATCTGTTGTCTGCTAAATAAATAAATATGTAAAAATATAGCCAGAGTGCAAGTCCAGGTCTACAGCTGTGCCCTTCATTCGCCTCAGTTTGATTTGCCTTTTCAGGCAGCCTCCTGTGTGCATCGCGGACACTGACTCAGCACTGGGGGCAGAGCGTGGTAACATCACCTCACTGCATAGTCCCACGTTCAGCGCAGATCTTCCTCTGGCTTCTGCTCCCTTCCATTTAGTGCACTGTTTCTCAACCTGCTCCTTAGGGACACTGGGAGAGAGCAAAGATGTAGACTGTCGGGCCGGGAGGGAGGGAGGGAGAGCCTGGACCTGATGCTGATTGGAGTTGAGGCGCCACTGAGGCGCCGCTGAGGCGCTGACCCACGTGCGAACACCGCCAGCCGAAGCGCAGGCAGACTCCACCAGCACCTGACGTGACGCGATGTGACGCTACTGGCTTTTGCTCTGTGTGTCTGACTGTTTTTGCCTGACCCCACCCCCCCCACCCCCCACGTACCCCGCAGGCACGGAGAAGGTGCGCCAGGCCCAAGGGTGTCGGCATCTGCACGTGGTGAACCCTGACTGGCTGTGGGCCTGCCTGGAGCGCTGGGAGCGGGTAGAGGAGCAGCTCTTCCCACTGAAGGACGACTACACCAGGGCGCAGAGGTGAGAGGGCGCCCCCTAGCTGTAGACCAGTGTTTCCCAATCCGACCCTCTGGGACTCACAGCCAGTCCACATTTATATTCCCTGCCAGTAGGGAGCTGGAAAAGAGCAAGCATGTGGACCGCCTGTGGGTCCGTGACGTTCCAGTTGGGAAACCGTGCACTAGACATTCACTGTGCTGTCACTGGACACTTCATTATTAACCCTTACTCAGGAGCAGCAGCCCCGCCCCCTTTCCCGACGCCCAGGGCAGGCTCCGCTCGGCCTTGCTCCAGTCAGCAGCGCCCCAGCCCAAGCCGGCGCCGGCCCCAGAGCTGCGGACGTACGACCCCGTGACGGGAAAGCTCATCCGGAGGGGCCTGCAGGCGTCGCGGCCGCTCTCCTTCCAGAATACCTCTGCAGCCCCCCTGCCGCTCCCCCTGCATGTGGCACAGTCCTCCTTCAGGTACAGCATAATTGTGGGGGTCCATTAAGGGGGCCATGGGGTTGTGGTCCTCTTTTATAGATGCAGTGTAGTCTTGGGGTCCCTTAGGTCAGTCGGTTGGGTTTGTGGTCCTCCTTCAGATACAGTGTACCAGTGTACCTGTGGGGGTGCATTAGGGGCGGCCCCTTAGGGCTGCAGTCCTTTTTCAGATACAGCATAACTGCAAAATCCTTTAGGGCGGCGTCCTGGGGCTACAGTTCTTCAGGTATGGCGTAGCCATAGGATCCCTTATGGCCCTGGTCCTCATTTGCATACGCCATAGTCACAGGATGCTATAGCAGGGTCCTTGGGGTCGCGGTCCTTCTTCAAGCATGGCATAGTCGCGGGGTCCCTTGGGGTCTCGGTCCTTCTTTGAGTATGACATAGTCGCGGGGTCCCTTGGGGTCTTGGTC
>JAODKE010000051.1:20459634-20474034 GCA_026779605.1 Mormyrus hasselquistii
AGACTCAGTTTAATGGTGCGACAGTTTACTTTTGTTCTTCAGTCAGGTTATCACTGCATAATCAGGTTATCACTGCACAAGGAGGGTTCATTAGCAGAAGAAAACAAAAGGAGTATTTATCAACCCTATCGGCGGACATAAATACTGACCGAAATCCCGTGCTGAATCTATTTTAAAGGTATTGTGGGTAAAAAAGCCTGTTCAGTGGTGTTTCTGCTTCAATTCCCAGCATGCTGTGCACTACATCAGTCAAAGCCATGACTGCTTGTGTGAGGGTTAGTGGAAAGTTTCTGTGAGAGGGTTTCGTTTCCTGATCGGTTATCATGAGGGATCCGGCTGTTCCTTTCATTTACGACGGGTCGCATTCCCTTTCAGAGTTGGTAACTCCCTCCCGCGGGACACAATCACCTGTGCAAAGTGCCCTGCGTGATTAAACACCCCCGCGCTGCCATGTGTGTCCTTGATTTCTCCATCGTTTTCCGGTGGAAAACTATTTCAGTTGCTATGGTTACCAGAGAGGTCCTGTGTGGTTGCCACTCACCTGCCTGCGTGGGGCCTTTTTCTATAAACCCCAAGTTGAACATTTAGTGTCTGGAGGAGATAAAGTGCGACCAGCGGGAGCTCAGTGTGGAGAATCTGGGACACGGCCTGGCGGGGGGGGCGGCTGGTGACTGCCTGTGTTCTTAACGTGTTTGTGTATGTCTGTGGTGCCATGCAGGCCAGCACATCCCCCTGCCCAGCAGGACAGGGCCCCCCCAAGTCAGGACGACGAGCAGCCGGGGCCGTCGCGAAGGAAGCGGGAGCCCAGCATGTCGGAGACGATGCCTCTGTACACGCTCTGCAAGGAGGACCTGGAGAGTATGGACAAGGAGGTATGGACACTAGCTGAACGCCTCTAAAAGCAGCCATTTATACAGAGTGGAAACAGGGTGACGGGAAAAGAGTGAAGGCTAGAGAGCTACAGAGGAGAAGGACAAGAAAAAACATCTGACCGCTCAACCATCTCTGAGCATTGCTAACTTGCATTAGCCTTTTTTATTAATAGCTTGTAGTTAGTTAGTTATTTTATTAATTAGAATTAGGTGATCAGTGGTACCACAGCACACAACAACGAAATGTGTCCTCTGCATTTAACCCATATGTGACTTTCGTAACATAACAGGGGGCAGCTAATTCAGCGCCCGGGGAGCAGTGCTTGGGGACGGTATCTTGCTCAAAGTACCTCAGTGGTGACTTGCTGGTGGGGGATTCGAACCTGCAATCTTTCGATTACAAGTGCGCTTCCCTAACCATCACGCCGCCACTGCCCAATAGCTTGAGGGCTGCACCCACAATGTCATGCTTCCGTGGGATAGAATCAGCCCTAAACCAGCTCAAGCAGTGCACCATGCAGACATAGACGTATTGATGGATGAACACAGTCTATCCATGCTGGTGTACTATATTTCCTAAAATAGTGGCTGGAGCCTTTATTTACCTAAGCTACAGAAATAGCAGGCCTTTATTTACAGGGAGGCTTGTATTAGAGGCAGGCTTTTATTTAGAAGCAGGCTTGTATTAGAGACAGGCCTTTATTTCCAATTTCCTCTGTTACTGCATTAAGCTCATAATATAAACATACCAGGTACAATTATTGGAAATATTGAAATATTCTAATATTCTAAAACAAAGTATATAGTGGTAGATTACAGTATTGCATGGTCATCAGTACCAGTATTACCTTCTGGAAGTGTAATCATAAAAGTTAATGTTTCATCAATCATGCATGCGATCAGTGTAACCAGTGTGTACTATAACCAGTCATTTACCAGAGTTCACCATAAATACACCCAAGTGACACAACATAAAACTAAATAATTCCTGAGTTACAGCATAATCAAATACCTAATAAAGATCAGATTTAGTTTCAAGCTAAATCTAAATTGAAAAACTAGGATGTTGAATGTTAGTTACCTGTCATATAATAAGAATATTTATTAACAGGCATTTCATCAAGCACTGAAACTGACTGAATACATCTTAGATATACATTTCTATCTGAACTCTGGATGTTTTTTCAGTTTCTTCCAAAATATTTTTTATGAATACCATTCATAGATGTGCAGACTTTTTTAGGGTATGTTTTATTTATGCTGTTTCTTTATAAATCCCAAAATCTTCATATATCTGTTCTTGCTTGTTTTTCTTGTCTATTTTGTTCGTACATAGTTACAGTGCATTATGTGTTGAAGTACAAGACTAAATTTAATCGGTCATCAGGTGAGACTCTTCTGTCTAATGTCAAGGTGATGTTGAGCTGTCAAATCTGAAAATTAACACGGCAAAATGTTAAGTCTTTCAGCAGGTTGAACTTGTTATCCCCCCCCCCAGTCCCAAAACACAGGAAAGTGAAGTTCTGTTTGTCTGGCTCGTAATGAAGAGACTGACCCCCTCCTTTCATGTCGGCTAGGGGGTCGTTCTGCTGATCAAAGCCTTGGCAGGTGGCGGCCCCCCCACCGGCGGGCTGTGGGGTCTGCGCCCGTTACGGACGCTAATGGAAGCTGAGTGCCGCCGGCTTCGACTCTGACGTGCCCGGGAGGGCCTTGGGTTCCGCCCGCGGTTCCTTGGAGCCATTTCTCCTGCAGAAGTGGGTTTTTCTGCATAAGAAAGAGATGCAATCCGGTTGTCTGGGTGCTGGACTGAGATGTATAGCGGGGGTTTGAGCATCCCTCTGATGGTCTAGCAGCCTTCGAGTTTGAGATGTTCGCTGGCCAGGGATTGTTGGTCTGTGGAGGTTCTGCTTTGAATCTCATGAGCGTTTGCTGCGGTTTTAGCGCAGTACTGCCTGCTTGTGCATTTTTTTGATAGGGCTGTAGCACAACGGATGTTACGAGAAGTATCTTCCTCCCACGAGAATGAATCTGGGGGACACTGGTTCTCATCGGGTGGGCGGCTCGTCTGTCTTAACCCAGAATCCTAATGAGCGCTTCAGAGAGCCGAGCCTTTCACTATTAAGCACGGTCATAAAGCTTAGTGAGGAGACCAATTAAAAATCGGACAATCCTTTGACATCTTGTCACAGTTGGTGTTTTTGCTGCTGTTGTTTTCCCTCCGTTTTCTTCCCCTGCCCCTAATTAGCCGCGTCTCTAGATAACGAACTCTCGCCAATCATTTGAAGGACCACACTGAATCGGGATTGGGGAAAACTCAAGCCACCTGATGATCGATTCACGAGGTCGTGATACGCGGCTCTTTGTAAGGCAAGGACAAAATGACTGTGCCTCCCTTAGGATTGTCAGTCACTCCCCCCTGAGAGGGTGGTCTTTTGTGGTAGATGTTTACTTGTGGTAATCACTCCTTCAGGCTTCGTCACGGCACGGTCGCTCTTCTATCGCATTTTCCGTGACCTCACGCCAGTTCCTGCCCGTTCGACACCGGCCAGGCTCCCCGTGTTATGAGTAATATAGTGAAATTCATACATTCTAAACAAGCCTGATCCCCGTTCTGTTCTGTCCACCGTGATTCTGAGGCACATCACACAATAAAATGATGAGCAAATTCACCATGACCCCAGTCTTCCTATGTTTTTTTTCTTGTGTTATTCCTGCTAATGAAAGTGGGGTTGAATGAGCTGATCCTTTTTTGTATTTATTTATTTTTTTTTACTGTTGTTTGAGGGTCTGTTGCTGTTTAAGGGCCACTACAGAATCAGAAATGCAAGAATCCGATAGTGTCAGTTAGTACCCGCTCCGCTCTGCCATTTAAATTTTAAAGCTTTATTTGACAAACACACTCACTTTGGTCTCTGAAGCATGTCGGTAAACTGTTGCAGTCTTGAGCAACATAAAGTGACTGTGTGTGTGAGTGTGTTTTTCTCATTTAAATGAATGGAATTTCCCCACAATAACAGGAATATAGGAGCTGTGTGTGTGTCTGTTGTTGTGTTTGGAGGCAGACAGTCGCTGTCGGTTCATCCGTTTCCTGCTCCCCTTGGCGTCACATGACGCTACACGTGACAGAGTCCCTCCCCTTGCTGTTCCTGGGGCACCTTGGCCGCTGTCCGCATGGGACCGTCTCAGCTCTCCACCACCGGTGGGGGTTAATGCCCGCCGGTGAGGTGTGACGGCGCCGGCATTATAAGTCTGGGGTTTCAGTGGGGGTCCCCGTTTGTGGTTAGCGACGGCCAGGGGTTTCTGTAACTGGCTGAACTCCGCGTGCTGCCCTGTAGGTGTCGCTGTGGTGTAGCAGGAGGAGGTGGGGAGCCCAGCCGTAAAACCTTCCCACTGGACCGCAGGCCAATTTGCACGTTTGGCGCCAGCTCGCAAGCAGACCGATGATGTGACCCGGCAGGGTCTCTCCCTCCGTGACGCACCTTTTCTCTCCCAATGCTTCCTTTCACTAGGCTGGTGTTGGTGTGTGAACATCCCGCAGAGACGCTTTTGGCCCGATCGAGACTCTCATTCATGCCCTAGAGCTCAGGTTCCTTTGTTATTTTAGGCCGAATTATTGTTGCCGTAACAGATTAAACCGTATCCTGTTGATTCGAAAAATTTCCTCCCTGAGTCATCAATCCATCTGTCTATCAACCATCCATCTATCTTACAAACCCACTTAAATAGCACCAGTTCATGGCAAAGGCAGATCTCACAAATGTTTCCGTCAATATTGATGAACTGCGAATTATGTAAACTCTGGCTCTCAAAACAGGACAGCCGTAAGTTGTGTAAATGTGACATTTTAGCCACAAATTAAATATTAAACCATTCAGAGGCTCAAATACCAGATTGGGTATAACCATTTCACTCTTTAGAGTTGGGATCCTCATGTTGACTTAATTCTATGTCTCCTGCTTACCTTTTGGTGAAGGGCATTGTGTTTTATTTTGAACGAATGGCTCTTCTGTCCGCCGTGTGAATATTTTTATTTCCACGTGCCGTGGGGAAATGTTCCTTTAATTCGGGCGGATCTCTTCATGGCCTCCTCCTGGAATCAGGTTCTTGGCTTCTGACATCAGGAATAGCACAGACGTACCGCGTGATGACATAAAGGAACACGCACACGTGAAAAATAATGACTGATGCCCCCTAAGAGGAGCTGTAGCTGAGGACGCGGCGGCGGTGCAGCTGATCGCGTTTAGCGTGTTGATTGTGTGAGTTGCTAAAATTGCTTCCCATTTCTGTTTTTATCCGAATTTATGCCTGTAGTGTGAAAAGCCAAATTCTTAGTGACAAAAAGCCTTGCCGGGGGGGGGGGGGGGGATGGCAGACACGCTGCGGGAATTCAGCATCTGAAATGTCAGCGCCTCTCTCCTGTAGCGACACCCCAATGACGCACTCTGAAGTTGCCCCTAATTGGCCTGGATGGCTGATTTTCATGGCGGAGAGCCACAGCCCCGGTTAAATGTCACAGGTGGCCTAACTGCCCCGCGCCACGGCCGTCACCGAGCTCCGTGCGGTTCTGAGACCTGGTATATTTTGCTGGTACCCGTGGATACGTGCTCGCTGACCCCCCCGTCTCAGAGAGGTTGTGTGTAGCTGTTACCCTATAGCCGAAGGCCGTGAAATATTCCTAGTGCATCTGGGAAGATCGATTTTTACCCTACAGCAGAACTTCCCGCATACCAGGAGAGGGTCCCATATCCGAGGGGAGGATCCCTCTAACCGGCAGAGGTCGATCCCGCCGCTTTAAGGGAGTCCAGAACTGCGAATCCAGTCAGAGTTTACATCGTACGTTTTTCACATAAGCGAGATCACGACTTGAGAGGAAAAGAGGAAGTAGCACTGTACCAGCCCCCTTGCCCCTTTGCCCCGAACCCACCTCTCCATAATCATTATTGCCTCCCGGTGGCAGGAAGCTCAGTAGCCCAGGTCTTGTTCACACTTCCCTTCTCCGCTGGACCTTTATTATTTTTCCATCTTGGTAAAACAAGGTGCCAGGGGCTGTGATTTCTGCACCGTACCTAATAACGGCACGGCAGGGTGATTTGTGCCAGTGCGGGACCTTATTTATCTATTTAATCACACCTTGGGGCATGTGTGAGTTAATCTGCCCCATCGGCCCACTGTGAATGTACAGAAATAGCTTTCTTATAAAGCCTTATGGGACTGGACGAAGGCTATACAGAAATAACTATTATCAACCTTTACGGGACTGGGTATATACACCCTAACTTTATATTTTTTTTTGTGGTCTGTGTAGCCTTTGTTTGTGTGGGCAGGAACGGAAGTAGATTTAAATGTAACTCTGGCTAATGAGACGCGTGCCGATGTCAGGACTGTGTACTTGATAGGTGTCTCTCTAAGACCAGTCATGCTTCATGCTGTCATGACTGACATTGTTCTATAAGTGTGTTTATGTCTGAAGAATTTATCAAGAGAATAGCTTCAGTATTATGTCTGTCATCTCATGGGTCAGACTGTGTTGAAATTTTGCTGAAATTGCTCCATTTTGTGTAACTAATGTCAGTGCCAGATAATCTGGCCCGGCCGGGGAGGGGTCAGTTTACTCTCTTCCGCCATCATGAAATTCTCACTGCTTTTCATTTTCGCTCTCAAGCGCACAGAAATTGCTCTTAATAGTTTTACGATCCTTTTAGAAGTGATTCAAATCACTGGAGCAATTATCTTCCTGATTGACTACGCTTGGGCTTCCTCAGCCTCGCTGCTGACCAGGAGGGAGAAGTTTTCATGCTCACGATTGTTCAGACTGTCCAGCCTCAGCCATCAGTCCACCATTAACCAGCACCATCAATTCTGGCATATAATTAGCAGTGGTAATTAGCATTGTTGTGGAGGATTGTACTTAAGTTTTTTTTTTGATGGAAATTTTTACCTGATTAGCTGGTGGGTTACCTCGTGGGGGCAGTTTTAAAGAGAGAGACCTCCTTCAGTCTCCTCTTAATTCCCAGGATTCGATGGGGGGGGCTTAATGTATGTATCACAACGTTCTGTGTTGCCTCGGGGAGGGGGGTGGAGTCTAGGCTGTGCGCCCCCCCTTTTAGGATCGGCTGAATGCCCATAAGCAGTGAGTCTGCCGTGGGTTCAGTGCCTCTGTGTTTTACGTGATTCCAGTTCTTGTTCCAAGGTCCCAGCAATGCGGCTGTCGTGAGCCGCTCAGTTGAGCTGGGCTGTTAATAAATTACTGCAGCCATGTGGAGGCAGGAGGGGGGGGGTGTTCAGATGGCTCCCTTCACAGTAGAGATACACTTCGCTTTAGATTTCCTCCTTGCTGAAGTTCACCTCCACATAGTTTCTGCCTGCCTGGTCCCCACCAGGCAATTAATCGAGAGAACAAAAACGAGTCCGTGGTCCAATTGAAACGGTCCCTGAGCACGCAGTGAGGCTGCCCGCTGTGAATGCCTGCAGAAATCTCTATGGGGGGTGGGGGGCTTTCAGCGCGGGATTAGAGTGCATTATCGGAATGTACCCCGTCGGCAAATGGCCAGGGAAGGGACGGCTGTCCATCTCTGGCATTCCATACTGTCTCAAGTGGGCGAATGACGAGAGTCGCTAGACCCGGCCCCCTCTGATGGAAGGAGAAAGGTCTCTCTAAGGGGATCAGAGGAAAGGGGGGTGCTGGCTCACATCCAGAGACCCCTAGAGGATTCGTCAAACATTCTGCTGCGTAAATGGATGGTAAGTGCAAAACGGGGCACGCGATAGGATCCGCTGGAGAGGGTGTCAGCCAATCACACAAACAGAATGTGTGATGACCAGCGGAGCCATGGGATGCCATTCATCTTCGGCCTTTGTTAAAGCAGCAGGACTCGACCTAGTCTCCCTCTGTAGCTGTAATTTGGGCTGCGTGCCCCTGTCCCGCACTGAGTGCTGCAGACAGAGTGAGGCAGGGGAGACCCTTGTCCCTGCGGGGTACACTTGATGTCTCTGTTTCAGTAGTGCAGCTTCAGGGGGCTGGGCTCTTCCTGGTGTGGATATTTACAGACTCACGGAGGTTAAGGTCCAAAATCGCGATCGCATCGTAGAGAGCAAAAGCTGAATGTAAAATGTTGATCGTATTTTTGGATCCTGGGCTTTTGCTGGCAGGGTCTGCCGTAGCAAACTGCTTAAGAACGTCAGCCCTGTTTGGGAGAGTAAAATGTTAATCAGTCTGTCCATCCGTCCATCTGTTAATCCATCTATCCATCAATCTCTCTGAATCCAACTTGTTTGTTTTACATTAAATGTTAAAATAAACATGCTTTTGCCTTGATTTATTTTCCATGTACTTTCTTCAACTTTAATAACAGCAGAATAGCTTAACATGGTGTCTAATTTGATTCTGAAAAGTGCCCTTTCAGCGAGTGCTGGAAATTGGATGTTCTTTTGTGTTACACAAGCGGTCCGCCGCTATAATTGAACGGAGGCCCTGAATTCCATTAAAAGCTGTCGGTGTTCAGTCGGGCGAGGAGCCGTTTCATCTTCAGTAGCACTGACAGGCACAGAGCGCCAATCGGCCTCTTCGCATGACGGCTGCCATTATTCTTAGCCCCCGGAGACAGTTGCGCGGTTTCGTGCTGCTCGGGACAGTACCTGACTCTGACTCCATCTGAATACGAATCTGACCTCGACTCCCATCTGAATACGAGTCTGACCACGACTCCCATCTGAATATGAATCTGACCCCGACTCAATCTGAATATGAGTCTGAATCTGACTCAGGTACGTATCAGAGGGACACCAGTCGGGGCCCATGGTCACTGAGGTGTGAGACCTTTTTTATAGTAGCCATTTGGTGCACACACCGTTGAGCAGCATGGTATGAGGTTACTTTTCAGCCTCGTCCCCTGCTGGAAAAGATCCCCCCATGTGGTGCGAACAATCGGTCTCTTGGTCAGCCTCCTGGAATTAACCCTTCCCCTCTTCCCCATTTCTGTGCCAACAGAAAATTTCTGGCCCTAAGTTGGAAAGCTGGAAAGAATGGTGGTCTATGTAGGCTGCAGCAGTGCCCAGCCTTGCTGCGTTTCGTGTGGGGGGGTGGTGGAGGTGTACTGACCCCCGTCCTGCCCCCGGGACGGACAGGCGGCTGACTGAAGCAGCTGGATGAGCCTCTGCTCCCCTCTGCGTCTCTCACGTGTCACACAGACGACATCACAAAGCTTACATAACTCTCCTTGCAAAGCTCTGTTCATCAGACAAAGCACACTATTTGTCAAGAACAGGCAAAAAAAAAAGCTAAAATAAAATGAAAGCTTATCCTGGTTCTTAAAGAACCTCCCTGTGGCTATAGAGAAGTATCATACGTGTGGTCTCTCTTCCCCTGTCAGACACACACTGTCGCTTTATTTCCTGGCGAGAGGAACCATGTAGCCAACAGTAGTCGGGACACGATTGTGAGCCTTTGAGGAGGCAGTAATGAAATTCGCCCCGGCCTCTCGGGGCCTCTTCATATCAGACTCGGTCGGCGTCGTGTTGTTAGGCGGCTCAAGGCTCTGATCCGCAAACACCTTGAAGGATGGGAATTGAAGTGACGGCTGGCTCTGTTTTCAGCCCCGCTGCATTGTGGGTAAGGGTTTTACTAATCCATTTTTCAGCACCCACAGCCCCTTCCCTTAGTAGGAGGCACATGCTGGAGTCCGTCTGCTTTGCCGCTGTTTTTCTTTGTGCCCAAAATGAGATTTCTTCTCTCAAAGTAAAAAACTACGGAACATTGTTAGCATTAGACGGTTTCTGACTGCTCCCGCTTCTAAAAGTGTCCTTAAATCTGGTTTCCCAAGTTTATTAATTTAGTGTCATTCAGGCAAATCCTCCTGAACTCCTGATTCTGCGCTTTTTGCCCTGATTTTCCACATCAGTTAGGTCTTGTGATATCGGGGTGTAAATTCCACCTGAAATTTCCCACTCACGTGGTTCTCTGGCAGCTTGTGCAATAAGGCTGTGCAAACAGCATGAGTAGTGTGACCTCTCGAACCCCTGGCCGACTCCCTTTTCGGCTCGTCGGGTCCCATGGTTTCTACGGCTCTGGTCCGTTTGCCGTTCCCCGATTATTGCAGTATTCAGTCTTGACATTTTCGTGTTATTGCCATTTCTGCTTTGCCTCATCCTGGTCTGCAGCATTGTGAAAATTTTAGCCATGTATTTCAGGATTGAATGAACACCCTTGTGTTAGAAGGTAAATGCTTCTGATTTTGCGTGCTTGTCTAGCACATCACAGGGCGTGTACATAGTTACGGATTACGGACGATTAAAATCACCAATTGACGTGTTTGGACTGCCAGAGGATCCTGGAGTGCCCAAATGGAAACTCGCAAAACCCTTCACAGGCTGTAGGTGTGGGATTCGAACCTGCAACTGCCTCTCAGAATACTTTTCCACTTCCAGTGCTTTCCCCTTTCCTTTAACTTCCCGTTGAGTACCAGTACCAAAAGTTTCAGTATCCAAAGTACCAAACCAGCTGGGGGCGCTATAATGTCTGGGCAGTATGTAGGTATGAAAAAGTCTGATCTCAACCCAGTTGCCTATCGCGGTTCTTGTGATGTGAGCATTGTATGTGCGTAACATGCGATGTTGGTATTAATATTGCACATCGTCTATAATATAATGTGGAGATTTTTGATATTCAGCACGAAATACCCCGCCTGGCGTTGTGATGTCATTCAGTGCCGATAGCAGTTTTTACGCCAGTGGAAAACCAACACCTTGAAATGCTGTTGTTTTTTGCTACTTTTTTGAAGTACCTAATGTACAGTACCTGGTGCAGTGGAAAAGTGCCCTCAGAGATATAAATAATTTTAAAATGACTTCAGTTCCATTGTAAATTGCCTATAATTACTGTCATTAGACAGTTCGTAAGTTTTTAAGTCTCTCTCAAATGTGGGTCCTTGTTTCTTTCTTTTTTTGTTTCCTGATACTATGTGGGAAATAAGCGGTAAATTGCTCCCCGACGTGGAAATGGGCAAAAAATAACAGAGAAGGGAAACCGGTATCAGCCATACTCATCCACCATACTCTGCTCGTCTGTCACTCCATGCCTGCCATCTGCGCCAGCAAGGCCACGTCCCAATGTTACGCCTGGTACCAAGTGTGCCGCCCCAATTCCGTGAGGTGCTGGCAGCCATACGCATGACCCTATTGATTCGACTGGCCTACTGCCCGGTTCAGCCCGTGACGGCCTGCAGCGGTCATCGTCACGGTGACATATTCCATCACGTGAATCCTGAAGCCCTGTGGTCGTCGTCGTCTGCGGCTAATCTGGCGTGTCTCTGCTTCTTGCTGGTATTGTTTCTTTAACCCGGTGACCCAGGAACTGTGAGGTGGGGTCCGGTCACTTTAGACACAGGACCCCGAGAAAGGAAGTGGTGTCTGTAAGCATTCCGGGGGGGTTCAGTGAGCCGCCGTCACCTGGGGCAGTTACCTGCAGTGAGAGACCTCACCCCAACCCAAGTTGTCAAGAGTTCATTCTTGAGATTCCTGCTGCCATATTGGCATCGCTCAGCCATGAGATGTTAATCTCGCAGGTCGTCATGCGCCCAAAGTTTGATGCATCATTTTATTCACCAAATCGCACAAGTTTTATTTTTCTTATTTATTTATTTATTTATTTTTTATTGCCCATGTCACTACTCTCTCTGTGGCTCGGCTGACATGTATGCAAACCTCGTGAGGCAAGCGGAGGATGAAATGGCTTTGACGGAGTCGGTGAGCTGAAGAAAGTCAGCACCCGGGCGCGCGGCGGGATTTCAGCGGCCTGCTTACGGAGCTCCATCCCGAGTTCACTGCGGTCCCTCTCATCGCCGTGCAGCTCGTTCGATGTCGTGGGAGTGACAGGGAGATTCGTCAAAGCCAGAAACCGTACACGGTCTGCAGGATGCACGCAGGGACAGCCTGGCCCCATGTGAGCTGCAGCGGCGTGTTCGTCGCATGAAAGTATGTTAGTGCCGTCCGCATTATGTATGGGCAGACTGCGTTACGGTCAGCGGGCCCATGAGAGAGTGCCTGTGGTATACACCATTTGGCGATCCCTAAGCGTTTATCCTTGTGCTCCTCCGGCATTTCCAGCATTCCTGGCATTCCCAGCATTTTCCGGCATTCCCAGCATTCCTGGTATTCCCAGCATTCCTGCCGTTCCCGGAATTCTCCGGCATTCCCGCCCTGTCGTCCGTGACCTCTCCTCATTCCCTGTCCTCCCCTCTCTTACTGCCCCTATATCCGCTTGTTTGTTCTGTTTTTTTCTATTAACTGTTGAAACATTTTCTCCTCCATTATTGCACTGCTGCCCATTTATCATTTATTTCTTTATTGCCTTGTTTACTACTGTCAGCTTAAATTGTTTTGATGATGTTCTTCCCGGCGTTACTGCCCCTCTCTGCTCCTTTGTTCTCATTTCTCCCTCTCACTGAATATACACATCTTTGGGCTCTTGAAGGCCGTTGTTCAGATTTACATGTTTTATTATAATGTCAATCATCATACAGCGGCGAGTGTGTTTTCTGTCAGGCTTTTGTGGGAAGGTGTAAAGTTCCAGTAGATTGGGCAGATCTCCTTCCACGGCCGATTCGGGGGTGGCGAGCCTGTCTCCTAGCGTTAGGGCTCATGGATAATGATCTTGGGCGCTGCGCATTAGCTGCGAGACGGGAATTAGCCCTGTGACGCAGCACCTCTCCGGCACTCTCCCAAAGGTCAGCCTGCGTCCTGCCCGACCCTCGGATGCAGCCTGTCGTTATGGGCGCACGATCCCGGGGCTTCGCACGTCCATTTAGTGCCGTAGACCTTTTGTGAATGTGCAGATGTGATTGTGTTGCTGCAGTCACCGGAGTTCAGCCTTTGCATCGGAGCTCCCACATCCGCTGGGGGGTCCTGATTGGTGCAGGTTTTTGGCCTTTTGTCCACCATTGGCTTCAGGTGTGCTGGATCCCTGGAGCTCTCAGTTGATTGGAGGCATGATGCTCGAGGGGGAGGCTGACAAGCTCCCTTGAATTAGCCTGGTTGCTCATAAATGACATTTGCTGGAACATCATGGCTGGGCTGCCTGGTATCTTCTCTAGCTCTTTCCGGTTTTGGCTGGGCTGCCTGGTATTGAAAGTTCAGTCAGTGTCTCATGGTAATACAGAGAGAATATAGACTGTGCAGGAATATTAAACCAGCTGAAGGATTAATGTTCTTGTGTGATAATAAACTTCAGATTTATTTTATTTGTTTTTAAAGGCATGTAATCCTTACGGATCAAACCCTGGGGGGTTGAGTTTTTCTGTCTAATTACAGCTGGCAGCTCTACGCCGATTGTGCAAAAGGACACTTGCACCTGTCGGAGGGGAAGCCGTTATGGTGGTTGCCACGGAGTGAGCACACAGCACATAGGCAGCCCTTTGTCGGCAAACTTAAACATCTTAGCTGGCCTGTCGCTTTTGAGCCGCTATTGCCGTTATCTTTGCTGTTAATGCTGTTTTATGTTATTGGTTTCGTAAGTCCTGCTCGTTATTTGCCATAACTTAACCATCATACAAACTTCTTAGTTGAGATGCAGGGAAAGGCCCTACCAGCGTTTTCAATTAGCAATGCGGCTTCGGCTAAAGTACTCATGTCATATTGTCATTTTTCTTCTCATCTGTGTTATTCTATTCAATTCAATTTTATTTATATAGAGCTTTTTACAACAGTCATTGTCACAAAGCACTTTACATTCAACTGGCCAGAACCCCCCCCCAAACAAATTGGGGTGATATGAATTAAGGATTAAGGTTCTTTATCTAGTATCAATAATCGCAAACAAACACACTAGCTGCCAAATCTCATTTATTGATGAAACTTTGTAATTGCATCTCCGTATACGGTTTACTTACCACCATCCAAACTTTCCGAACTTCCTGGGTTATGTGGGGAAGCCAAGCGACTGTACCACTTGGGTAAAATAGAGGGGTTTTGCGGGAGGTTCGTGGGTGAAGCCATTTGGACGGGGGTGTTTTAATTGTTATTACCTAAGATGTATTTTTTCGGTACAATGGGTCATCTGGGTGTTCAAAGTCGGTTGTGTTTTATTGTTTAGTTTGTATTTGTTTATTTACTATTTTAGAATAACAGTGTTGTTATTTAGTTAATTGATTTCTGACGGTTAATTGTTTTGGGTAATGGTTTCTCTGGTGGCCGGGGCTGTAGCTTGCCATAGGCTGTGTTAGGCTGTGTTAGTTTAAGAGGGGCGTGGGGGAGGTAACCTGATGTGGCTGGTATGTATAGAGTCTATTAAGACACAGCCTGGCAGACTTATGACTGGGGCATGATCACACTTTTCATTCAATATCATAAACTTAATTCATGGCAAATAAATTATTTCTTATATATTTGTTTTGGTGTTAAACATCTTAATGTTAGTGTACTTTGTAAAAATATCAAATTTACGTGTCGTTTGTAATTTGACATTGCAAAATGCAGTTTAGAACACTTGCAGAAACATTATAAAAGTACATAGTGAGCAATGGGGGCAGTTTGTTTT
>JAODKE010000051.1:20488736-20502498 GCA_026779605.1 Mormyrus hasselquistii
AGGACATTGCTGCCTTAGAAAAGGTGCAACGGAGGGCTACGAGAATGATTCCTGGTCTTAGAGGAATGTCTTATGAGAAGAGGTTAGCTAAGCTGAATGTTCAACCTCGCGCAAAGGAGGCTAAAGGCTGGTTCATACTTCTCCGCACAAGTGCAACACTCGTTCATCCACTCTGCGTATGCGTACATGGAAATGTTCATAGTACTCCAGTCAAGCCGCAGACTTTGCACATGCACGCAACATGCTGTATTTATTTTCATTAATAATAATAATAATAATAATAATAATAATAATAATTACTATTCTGATATTCCATGCACATGTGTCCCAGTAGTGAAGTTTCTATGCGTTTCTCTGTGTTTTACAAATGCAGAGGCAGCTCACAGGGTTGCCAACTTTGGTCAGCTGGCTGGCATGAGATTTTTAATTCGAGACAAGTCTGCACACGCATGTATGCAACAGTTTTATTACCTTTAGATAGTATGGTGTCTTGCAAACTGTCCCACCACTTGACAAACGCTTCCATGTTGGTATTTAAAGTGGACACTGCTGATCATGTGCAGTGTGTTCAAAGCTGTGTATACACAAATTTGGAGTGCGGCAGGCGTTCATCCACAGAGTCTCACAATGATGCCGAACGCACCATAAATGTTTGAGTGGACATGTTCTCTAGTATGCGGGTGGAGATGTATGGACCAGCCTTAAGAGGGGACTTGATCTAGGTATATTAAGCCCAATTGGCAGCGCTAAATTCAGGTGTAAACGCACCCAAAACGGATTGTGGATGCTTTGAGACTGGATCACTCAAACCACTTTCCGAGGTGGTCTGGGACACATATGGCCACATTCTTACAGCAGTGTGAACGGAAATGTGTCCCGGGCCGTATTGAAGGACCGCCTACTCAGCTGATGTCATCGTGTGGGGGATGTACTTATGTCCTCATTAAATGCCTGAGCGATATTTGACCTGATTTCAGTCAGAACGTCTGCCAGTGCGGAGTGGGCCACTGTGTAGTGAACTGCATTGTGAATAACAACGTATCTCTATGGGTAATATCGGACTGTCGCAACCCATTCACATGGAAACGTTGTCAAAGTGTGCATCATTAATGTTCTGCACAAATTTGGGAAAAATAAATTGTGCAAGTGATTTATTAAAGATGTTTCAGAACTTGCACAGATGATATATTTGGTGCGCATTTTGATGAAGCTGCTCTACGCTTTATTAATATTGGTGAAATATCCCTGCAAAAAAAAGTGTGTAGGTAATAATATGTGATAATGGATATGCTAACAGAAACATGTAATAGTGTGATTGTTTATATAGGTCCTAACTACTTTGCTCATTTTACTTCACTTACTCCAAGTCAGACATATCAGGCAAAACAATGAACCTATTCATTGAAATTCGTTGAGATTTGAGTATGGAATAGTCTTCCTGTTAGTGTAGTGCAAGCTAAAACCCAGGATCCTTTGAATTAGAGCTGCATAAGATTTGAATAACTTTAAGCTATTAGTTGAATCTTCCCTGGCCAAATGTCTTCTCATTTTGTAAATTTCTTCCGTTCTTCAGAGTGTGCTTTTTCTGCAATGCTTATTGCTAAGTGCTGATACCTTGGTGCCCATGTGAGATAAGTGCCCCTAGGTAGCCACTGTGACAGGGGTGTTCCGTAGGATGTTTATTTACTGGAGTTTGTTGTTTATTTGTTTTTTGTCCAAAAGTATTCAGTATAAACTGTTAATTATCACTGATTAAACACCTTAATACATCCCACTAGAGAGCCGTTAGTGTGTAATACACAGGAAGGCTCATGTATCAAGCGGTTCCCAGACTTTTTCTGCCAGTGCACCATTTTTGCAGATACGATTTTTGTATCATTGTGGAAAGCTCTAGTCACAACAACAGCAACTTAAACCCTTAACCAGCCCCAACCTTTATGTAGTCATTTCATAAAGTGCAAATTAAATCAAAATAACGTCTAACAAAATGCTTGTATATGACACATTTTTATTCATAGTAAAAGGAAAAAAACTGCATATAAATTGATTAAAGAAAAACTCTCAGAAATGTAAACAAATCAGACTAGTGAAAATCAACTGGCTGGTGCTTATTTTTGCACCTAGTTCAGTCTGTGGCGATGAACTTCAATGGCAGTGAACTTTTCAAACCCATTAAAAGAAAAAGCAACTATTTCTTTTCATTTCAGAAAAGCACTTCGCTGTTTGTGGTGTTCTTATCCGTTATTACCTCTCCACATGGCTCCTTTCGCAACCTTAACGAAATGTCGCTATGTTTTTCCATACCTAATGCCGACTGCGACACAGACATAATAGCAAAACAATTTACCAACAGACTTCTCAAACGAAATGATGGTTCATACTTGTCAGATGGATGCGTGGTTCACCTGCTTGAAGCTGATTGGATGAACATTATCCGGTTCACAGCTACACTCAGCACTAACTAAAGATAGTTGATAGAGATGAAGGAAGAAACAGGTCATGTATTGCGATTCTTTCGTGTGGCGATTCATGTATCGGCACCCTAACTCCGAATGTTTTTTTTATTAATCATTTAATTTTTAATTGTACTGATGGCAGTCTCTTAACTATTCCCCCACTGACACGCAGCACAGCATCTCCTGTAATAGGAGCTAATCATTTTCTAGCTATGCTTAGCAATACCAGGAATGGTGGATGACGTAGCAGAGATCGGTGCTGCTCCTGCACAGTGTCAGTGCAGTGTGCCGTGCTGCTCCTGCAGTGTCAGTGCAGTGTGCCGTGCTGCTCCTGCAGTGTCAGTGCAGTGTGCCGTAAGGAGGAGTTTGACATCAGACATTCTATATTCAAACTGTCCTCAGAAAGTTAAGCATAGTGGAAATAGGAGGAACAGAAGGACACACATTTGCTAGACATCATCCTGAGATAAACAAACAAGGCAGCGAAAAAGCATAAAAGCTTTTTGATAACTTATGATTTAAAAATTTATGCTGCTGTATGTGAAGGTGTTTCGATTAGTTTAAATGCAGTCTTTTGAGCAGGAAAATCATTTAGAGTATTCTACATTTACTCATGTTCAAGTCAGCTGTGCAGCTATTCAATTAAATTTTAATGGTTATGGCAACTTTTTTTTTTTTTTACATGGTTCAAGGTTTTAAAATTCTACAAAAGAAAAAAATAGTATCGAATTGGGATATTCATAGAATTGCAGTACTTAAAGAATCACATTACATATCGAATCGGCACCTGAGTATCGCTGGGGATTCACATCCCTGATAGAATTATTTTCTGATTTCATCATTGTCTCATTTTTATTACGTGACGACGGTTGTCAGTTTTTGGCATCATGTGTTAATATGTATTTTATTGTCTTGTTTTTGCCAATGGAAAGTCTTAATTGACAGATAATTTTCACCATAGTTCATGTGAACAAAATGAAGTTAAGAATGGTTCAGCCGCTGGGATGCCCCCATGAAGCGGTTGAGAGAAGGCTGTGTAATATTTGTGGCAGGTGTCACTGTTGTATAGATAATGGGGGGACGTTTTAGACAATTTCTGTTCTATGTAGACTTCAAATGCCAATGGATGTGTCTCTTGGTGGTACCAGGCTGTGGTTTGTGGAATAGAGGGGCCTGAATTTGTAGTACAATTTATTCTGGATGCAGTCGATTATGTGATGATGAACCAAATAGGATTCTGTGAAGTGTCATACTGCTGTACATCACCCAACTTTGGTAATGGGAATGGAAGCTCGTCCACAGCTGACATTGAGCCGCCTTTCACCGTAGGATCACGCTTAAGTAGAGAAACCATAATCTGACGTGTCTGAGTTCCTTCATGGCTCCCATGAGCATTTCTTATTAGGGTTGGAATACTGTGTGGTTTTCTGTCTCCTGGTCGTTAGCTACACGTCCCTTTGGATGTGGTATCATGGATACAGCTTTGAAGGTGACTATGAAGAAATTGTTCTCTGATGGCGTAAAGTTTTTCCTCCACAATGACGAACAAGATCAAAACTCCTTTTTATGTGGATATAAAACAAAATAGACGTTTTCTGTTTCTCCCTCTCCCTGAAAGTTGTGTGTGGAACCAACCAATACATCTATGCAGTTAACCCTGAAATGTATTATAATATCTGTATGGAAAGCTTAATGAACTTTCAATTACCGCATGAAATGGACAAGCTCATTTTCCCCTAGTTTGGTATTCCAATAAAGATTTTTACTTCATGCATTAAATTGTGACCACTTTCATTCTATCCCCATAAATCCCTCGTGAACCACAGCAGTTAAAACATCAAGATGTATAAAAACTGTCAGAGCTTCCCTGAAAATACATAAATGTCTATAAGAAGATGTATATGAAATATATGTTCAAGAGATCCAAGTGCGTGAAGAGACGTACCTCCCAACCTGATGTGGGTCTGCTTATCGCAAAAGGAAACTGTCAGGATTTTAAAAAATAATAAAATATTAAATGAAATATAGGTTGAAGCTGCAAAAGATGGCTGCAGAACATGTGAAATCCTTGCTCTAGCTGCGTGTTTTGACTCCGCATATGATACGGAGGTAAACTGATATGATGGCACAGATTTTCCTGTTGGAAGACAGATTTAATTCACTTATTTAGCTGTCACATTTATGCAGTGCCTTGAGTCATTAGAGTTAAGAGCTTTACTGACCATGGGATATGAACCAGCAGTTCCCAGCTTAGAACTGTCTTATAGACAATGAATGGACTGCTAGAAAGCCTATTTTATTAAAAAAAAAAATGAGTTAAATGCAGTGGTTTGTAACTTTGTGCCGCTCATGAAAATATTGCATCATTGTAACCTAGAGGCTGCTGTTTGCCAGTATCGGTAAAAAGTTTGGACATGCAAAACTGCCGACACAGGAGAGTGATAGATTACTGTGTCACATGACCTGGTCTCCTGACCAAAAAGCAGTAGAAGAGGCTTTGGAGAAGCTTGTGAAGGAAAAGCAGGCATTGAAGCAAATGGGGTTAAGGGCCTCGCTCAAGGGCCCAAAGGTGGGATCACTCTGCCGACCCAGGGATTTGAACCAGCAACCTTCTGAGTCCCAACAAACATTTTTTTTTCAGTTAATGCTTTTTTGGTCGGTGCAAAGAATCCATATACATTATTTTATAGTTTTGATGCCTTTACAATTTTTCTAAAATGTAGAGAATAGTGCAAAAACCCTTCTGTGGGTAGGTGTGTCCAGACTGTTACTGTGTTTCTCCCGCTGTTCCACAGCCCTGATGTAAAAAGCACAGATGATAATGTCAGTGGTGGATGGCCTGTTTCGGAAACGGAACATTTCTGCTGCTCACTATGCATACCTCAAGCAAGAGGAGACCTTAATGCAGAATGTTTTATGCTGAATAAAATACATACTTTTGTTGTTGACAAAAAGGCATAAAATGGAAGGATGTTTTATGTTGTTTTCTGGTCTGGTAGAGGCTCAGCATCGTGTTTTATGTATTATTAACTTTTCTATTTTTTTTTTCTAACATTTCCATGGTAGCAGAATCCTCTCCAAATGGGAAGTGAAAGCCTTCTAGGTTCCTTCATTCATCCAAATTTGCATGAATTGATGGAGGAAGGAAAGTAGGAGCTCTTAGAGTTAAGGGAAGTTGCCTCCCAGCTGCCAGCACCTGAATAGCAATGTCAGGCCTGACTCCAGGTTACCTGATCTTGTGTCAGCAAAGTCGCGCGCGTGGGGCAGGCCGATAACATCAGTGCTGAGGATCATGAACTGAGAACTCGTGGTCCTTTCTGGTGTGAACTTCACATTAGCTGCAGCAATCATGCGAAATGACGAGATTGCGTTTCTGAAGCGTCGCTTGTCGCGGCCGCGGGTTTGAAGAGGTGCCACCGTCTCCCGCTACACCCCCCCCACCTCCCCGCTCCCATCTACGGCTGAAATTGGCCTCCTTCGTCCCACAGCTGCTCTTTTCATTTGCCCCCATTCCTACACGCCGTCACCATCCCTGGATGAATGTATGACCCTTTCAGCCGTGTTTCCGCCGCATCGTCGATCTTCCAGCGCATGATAGCTGGGAGGATGCCAGGGCCCCCCTCCCAGGTGATTATGGGTGACACTCCAGGAAATTAGCTCCCGTGGTTTCATCTTCCATCCCATAGTACTACAACAGGATTCCTTCAGATCATGAAGGCCAAACAGGCATCATCTTGGAACCCCGCTTTCACAGTGGATGGCGATGTGAAAAATGACAGTCGGTTGTCATAGAAACCAAAAGGCTAAGTAGTTTTTAAAGGTTAGCAGAGTTTTATTTTGGAAACATTCATCCTAGACCTGCAGTTTTAATATACATGAGAAATGCATGAATGCCTGAAATGCGGCATAGAGGCTCTTTGTGCTCATTGTATTCTCTGGCTTCTGTTTCTTACATCTCCTTTCTTTTAAAATCCGCAGGGATAGAAACTTTTTTTTTTTTTTTTTAAACAATGTTCAAAAGACTGTTTCAACACTTTGTGTGACCTTGTCCATGTCGATTTTTCCCCTCCCAAGCTCATGGAATTGTTGAAAAAGACTAGCCTAGGATTTAGAGGACTTTAAGTGTGTCTTTGTCCCTTGACATTGCGCATTACGAGACCCGGAGGATCGACGCCCTAACATAGGAGGTCCTGGCATTCTGGGGCCTGGATCGGTCACATGACCACTTCTGTCACGTGACCCTGGAAAAACACAATGACAGAACTTGAAATAGCAGGCAGTTACCTGCCATATGTAGCTTTCAGTTTCATCTATATACAGTACTGTGCAATATATCATATGCTATAAGAATGACATAATGCCACTGCTCATGTTTGAACTCGGGTTAAAGTGCTACTTCTAAGATGGAGCCAGTTTTAAGGGCTTACCATTTTTCTGGAATTCAGCCTGCGTACTTTACATAATCCTACTTAAAAAAAAAAAAAATATATGCCATCCTCTGAAAGAATGCAAATTGCAATTAAGATATTATCCACAGGAAGGAAACTCTGAAGTAGAACTGTGGCAAGATCTGATTGGATCAGTTGCTCTCGGAGCTGAAGTTGGACTTTGTAGCTCAGCGGGAAGATGGACGTCTGTGAGATCTCCGAGTAGGGATTGGCCTGGATGGGAGTCATTGAGCAGTTGTGTGCAAAGATCTTTAAACAAATATTTAAGCTGCAAACAATATTGATAGTAATAGTAATTGCAAAAATAAGGGCAATATGTACCTTGGATGAGGGTCCGAGTGAGTTCTGAGAGCTTATGCACAAGATGTGAAGAATATGGTGGTTACTGTTGACCGTCCACATGGGTTTCTATGGCCTGATTCCCACTGTACTCTTCCCTGCCACCTTCTCCGAGGGAACATTCCAGAGAGTTGGAAGACAGCATCTTGAACCTGGCCATCTCGCTCTGTTTTTCAGTTCTGTTGCTGAGGTAACAAACATCTTTAAAAATCTACATGGCAACATCCTGCAAGCTCTTCTGTAAACACTTTTGAAATACTTCACCTTTGAATTATGTTGTCGTTATGTGTATGAACCCAAGATGTTTCTGAGTAATCGGCAGAGAATGACGGCAGAGAGCCCAGTCGACCACCACCTTTGGCTGCTGGGAAATTCTTGGTGAAAAAATGGTGGGAGTACCCTGGACCGCGTTTCGGGGGCTACTCACCACTGACCCCAGCTTTAATACTCTGATTTATTCCATGGCTTCACTTGGAGGTTCCCCGTTAAAGTCAAGAGCCAGGTCATATTGAATAGGCAATAAATACTTTTAAACTCCGCCAGCTAGTCAGGCTCTGCAGAAGACGGAGGAGGAATTGTGTAAAATGGGAGGAAAGCTCATTGTCAAGTGAGTAGCACATCTTTATCAGCTTAATGTGATCCCAGTCTATTACTGTCGCAGCAACACCAGGCCTCAGTGTAAATCCCTGCCTTCTGCACAGATCGATGGGCCTTGCTTGGCTTTGTGTGGTGAACTCTCGGTTGATGAGAGCCATTATTGCTGCAGCTGAGAGGCTTAGCAGGGTTTGGGAAGGAATGATTTTGGCAAGTGAGTGCAGGGTAGAGACCGAGTGACGGGGAATTAGGTGGCTGTTATGGCGCACGTGTCAGCCTGAGGCACCGTGGTGCCGGAAAGACTTTCCCAGCTGCCTCTTCAGTCATCTGACATCGTGATTATTTAGAATGCCCTCTCTAGAAATATCTCTCTGTGTAATCAGAGTATCAGCTCTTACTGTCCTGCTCATGCTACCGTTTCTTTATTCTTATTAATTGTGTTTTGGTCCAGGACAAATGCAAAGCTTGATAATTATTCTTTGAAAATATCTGAAGAGCATGCACATTTCGTAACTCCTGCATACTGTATACCACGTAATGAATAATAATATGTTTTGGTGTGGATGAAGAAAAACCTTGATTTAATATATATGTGGGACTTTTATATTGTAATAAAAATGATCGCCATGTTTTTGAACATTACCCAAAAGCGGTGACAAGTAAGTGGAAAATCCGTGCAGAATGTGAATTAATCAGTATTCACACGAACAGTATAATTACCCAGGATAGACAGAATTTGTAAAATCATTTATTAGGTGACATTGGCTCTTTTAATGTGAGGGACCGGTATCATGCCAGGTTTTAGTTTAGTATTGCAGATGTTAAACAGCTAGGTTGTGAGATTTTTCAAATAATATTTGGTATTGAGCACATTTGACATGGTCTCAGGACACCCCTGGAAAAGCAGGTGACTGCAGGTTTTGACACAGAGCTAAAATCCACTGCTTTTCAGGGCTGAACTAGCAATAGGTGTGAACAGGACCGACTACAAAAAATAATCCCAAAAGGATGTAGTCTGCTTACTGGTAAAATGAGGTAGTTCATGCAGACCATACAAGGTGCAGTTATGCGCCTGATATAACTGCATTTCAGTCCTGGTTATTTGTGCAAGACGAATTGTACCAAATTATCCCTACACTGAAAAAGGGTATGGGGGGGGGGGGTGAACTCAGGTAGCCCCATAATTCCTGCTGCCCATATGCCCATGCCTCAGATGGATGTTGGTCATGCCCAGTTGCCCCACCCTCATGCTGAGATGATGGAAATGAGCGTTTTGAAGTTTGATGTTTAATAATAGGGTGGGTCGAAGCTTCTTAATATTTCCCATCACGCTTGTTTAGCAATTTTTCCAGTTGACTGCAGTACAGGCAGGATGTTCGTTATATAAATCATGGCTTCAGGTCATTGTTGTCCATTGCGTTCCCGGTGCCGTCTTCCACGGCATGTTCTAGAAATCTAGCATGGAATAAAGCCTCTGAAGCAGCTTATATAAACACGTTTTATTTTCTTCATCCCGCTCGCATGTCCTGCTGTTCCCTCGTCGTCATTAACCAGCCAAACCCAGTGAGGAACGAAAAGGGCGTTTCAGTGGTGCTCTACACCGCTGTCAACAAAACGAATCGGTTTATTCAGATGGGGGGGTCGTGTGGCGCTAAGCTTAGAGTGTCTAGATGCAGCTGTGACAGGGAGCCTCCCGTCACAGGAAGCCGTGTGGAGTCTGGACTGTAACGATGGTCACACATCTACTTTGGGTCATCGGCTGCAGTCCCAGCAGTGTCTTGCCATCACACCACTCTCATTCATCTCTGAGGTGGTTTTGTTCTGCCATCGCGGTGTGTAACCATGTGGTAGTTTTGCAGTCTTACACACTATCATGTTCACCTCTACCTTCTTCTGACTCATCTTAGCATTTCTGCTGGCTTTCTCTCTGTTTCCCGCCATGTATTTCCCGCCATGCATTTCCTGTCATGCATTTCCTGTTATTGTAGAACATTGATGGGTGGTGGTGAAAGTAATTAAGCTGAAATATGGAATTGAAATATTTAATTGCATTATTGCATGCTGTAAAACTTCAGCGTCAGGTTTCAATTAATATCATTTATGATATCCATGTCAGCAGCGGTTGAACGCAGTCATTTTTTAATGCTATTTGTTTTCAGCATGCTGAGAGCTAATGGATGGGCGTCTTGTATTATGGACCACTGACGTTTAATGACTGTAGCCTGTTTGATTTGGAGGCTTTCAGTTTTAGGATCACATTTCTCACCGTCTTTTTAAAGAGAGGATTCTGGAGGCTTTGTGAGGCTTTGGTGTTGATGCTGATCAGTGTGTGAAGGTCTCCTCTCTGCTCTCTTCACCTGTCTGTGTCTGGTAATAACTTCGCCATGAGCTGTTCTCACCAGAGAGTTCTTATCCGTACACTTTGTTTTTTTTGTCACGATATGATGGACTTTTTTAATCTAACTAGCGCTGGATTGTAATGTTAGAAGCCTCTTCAGATATTTTGATCCGGTTTATTGTAGCGAATCTAGTTGGTTGGTTCTTATTTACATATCGGTATCTGCAGTTATGTAACGCTTCACATTGCGGAATTCAGCCCGTAAGACATGCTGGGTGAAGCACAAAGAATCTGTCAGAGTCGCTGTTGGGCCCAGCCAACCCACTCGCGCTCTGAAGAAGCCTTCCCTTGCTTTTTCTCTACGGTTTCGTCGCGTTGCGGTTCTGTGCTTTCAAACACCGAGTGATGGTGGAGAGTGCCCCCCACCTCCCCCCCAGATCTGTGAGCTTTTTAGCTGCTGGCAGCTTGAGCCCGGAGCCCGGAAGGTTCTGGTAGCTGGCACATGCTACCTTATGTACAGGGAATTAAAGCGTGAGAATTTCTTTGGAACGATATGGAAGAAGAAAAGAACAAATCTGTTTTGGAAAAATGAATTTCCTCAAAGGATTCCCCGTGTTGTATAACCGCTCGAAGCTACAGCTGATTCGCCCTGCGGTTCTCACTTCTTTTTAGTAATTATAGTCTGTACAATCAGTGGGTGCACAGATTTTTAAAATTCCTCTTTACTGAAGACTTGTCAGTCCCTGTAGGAGTCTCAAGGAGCAGCTGTGATTTAACCCTGCACATTTCCAGCCCTTTGTAGGAAATTCTTAAATTTTGTGGTATATGTGATCACTATAAAAACCGATATCATCCTTCACCATCACAGACCCTGATGAAAAGCTTCCCTTGTGTGTTTGATTTTCACTAAATGGCAAACGTAGAGAGCTTACATTTTAGGAAATATTCAGCATGTATTTGCAATTCTGTTCTGGTCTACTGTATTAAGAAAATATATCTACTTATCTTAAACTGGATATAATGCCCTTCTGTTATTCACCGTAGCTGACGATGATAACGGAGGTTTCCATTAGGGTGGGGGGGGTCACCGTCTTCAACAATTTGGCCACTAGCTGTCCTGAAAATGAGAGACACACCCTTTTTTCATGCGTATTCCTGCAGCTGAAGCTTTGCTCTCAGCTTGTTTGATATTATGGGCGCAGTGGATCTTTGCTTTGTGTTGCTGATTGACTTTGACCCTCTGGGGGGGAAAGTTTGGGATCCCAACTGTATTTCATCGTATTTCATGCCAATCCAGTTTGAGATATTATTTCAAAAGATGAACATTTGTATTGCGTGTTTTTGGAATGTATTTGACCATTATTTTGTTAGTGCCAGTAGAATTGGTGTTTAATTTGTTTTATTTATGTTTTGAAACATTAGCAAAGCAATGAAAAAATGTGTCCCTGTGTTAAGCAACTGGCGTTCTCCTTTAGGGTCGTGTCTGTAAGTACTACAGCCAGTTTGACGGGAGTGTTGTTGACAGCCAATCGTCTTACTGATTTTTCATGGGAAATGGCAACTAAGGTTTTGTTATCCTGAAAATCTGAGTGATGGACAGCATCGACCAGGTAGGACCGTGCCAGTGTCGCTCTGAGATCCTGAGCAGAGCAGACTAGCCGTTCTGAATCTTATTGATTGCTCGTCCCTTAGATTGACGTTTGAGTGCCATTTCATCAAGTGCAGTCTGTCGAGAACTTCACAGATGGAATTCCGGTGATTGGTCGCTGTACCTCGGGCTCTTATGCCTAAAAATAACTTTCTGCAACCAAAGTGATGTGATCTACTGAAGCCATGGTAAGAGCATGTCTCCCTTTGCTCTTCTCCTCATGTGGACTAATATTTGTGTGCCCGGTGTCAGAAAGAGCCGAAAGCAGAGGTTCTCAAAGTCCAGGCCACGGCCTGGATGTGGACCAAACCGCAGCAGACCTAGCCAGTAATGTACCTTATTTATCAGAATGGTTCACGTAAAAAAACTTAACTGGGGTCGAAGCACAAAAATACAAAATCAAGCCACCAAACTTCACACACACATATAACTCGTCATAATTAGTCTAAACAATCTGAGGGCGTTAAAAAGTTTCCATTTTTATCATACAGTAAAGTGCAGAGGTCTTGGCCAGCCAAAGAAAAATGTTTAAATGATCTTCATGTTGCTGTAAAACTATGATTGTGCGCCTGTCAAATTGTTTTGGCAATTCAAAACCTCTGCTAAGATCGCCTCAGTATTTGCAGCCATCATACAATACAGGCATGTATTTTTTGACTCGAAAACTAGCACACCTTGTATAGCAAATCAATAAAAATTACTTTTTAAAGTATAATTAATTCATTAATTGCTGCCTCACAGCAAGAAGGTCCTGGGTTCAGTCCCGGGTCAGGCGTAGGACCTTCCTGTGTGGAGTTCGCACGCTCTCTCCGTGTTCACATGGGTTTCCTCCCACACTCCAAAAGTGCACATGGTAGGTTAATTGGCGACACTGAGTTGGCCCCGTAATTGTGTGAGTCTGCACCCTGCGGTGTGTTGGCGACTGGCCAGGGTTGGTTCCTGCCAACACCTGTTGTTCACGGGATAGGCTCCCGTCCCCCCGCAACCCCAGTTGGGATTAATCGGTTCTGGTGATGGATGGATGGATGGATGGAATGGAATGGAATGGAATGTCTGAGGTGCCCCTGAGGAGAGTTTTGGCACTGAAGTGGTGTTCATCTAGCCATCCTAACAAAATATCAGTAACTTCTGGGAGAATGGAAGAAAGGCTTTTGCACAGTACTGGATATTGATGTGTACGTCAAAAGCTATTGTTAAATCTCAAAAGTTCATGAAATGCTGTTTTACCCGTGACTGAACAAAATTCTGTTAAGCCAACCTTTGATCAGAAAGTTTGAGAGCCAATGCCCTAAAGCCTGAGTATTCAACTAAAATTTAAAGAGGTCCAGTTAGAGAAAAGGTCCAGAAGATCATAATGTCTAACTATTTAGTGTGATGTATATTTAAGTAGCCTATCAGTTGTACCAACATTGCATTTAATCAGTACCTGACTGTCAAATCAAGTTAATTCAGTACAATTCAAAAACATTTTGACAATATTGTTTGTCACGTGACAGAGAACTTCAGTCAGCTGGCTGGAGTGAGACTTTCAATTCAAGATGTCTGCACACATTTGCCACAGTTCTTACCTTGTAAATAGTCTGCTTTTGTATTTAACTGTGTAAATACACTTATGGCATAGCTAATTTTAGGTTTATGATGGAATAATATAGATTTACCCTAAGATTCTGAAATCGTGTCATGCCAGATGCTTAAGATTTGGCAACCCTGAAAACGTACAATTTATGAGTTTATTTGTATAACAGATAACATTACTTTATACATATTTTAAAAAGCAGAAACTTCAACAACCATGAAATCAACAATAAACTACTTCTATTTATACAACATGTTAAATAATACATACTGCATTTGAAAACTTCTCAGCTGTATGATTTCAGCACAGATCAGTCACTCTGCTAGGAACATTACGGCTTTTTGGTTGCGGGTGTTAGTTTCG
>JAODKE010000051.1:20522651-20553533 GCA_026779605.1 Mormyrus hasselquistii
TTCCTCCGGGTACTCCGGTTTCCCCCCACAGTCCAAAGACATGCTGAGGCTGATTGGCGTTGGTAAATTGCCCATAGGAGTGCATGTGTGCGTGAATGGTAACAGTGTGTGAGTGTGCCCTGCGATGGGCTGGCCCCCTATCCAGGGTTGTTCCCTGCCTCATGCCCGTTGCTTCCGGGATGGGCTCCGGACCCCCCGCGACCCATTAGGATAAAGCGGGTTGGAAAATGGATGGATGGATGGATGGATGGATGGATGGATGGTATATGCTCCTAATACCAGTAGAACTCTATAAAGCTAAACTAAACTAAATTTATGATGAGCAGATAGTTCATGTCAGGGAGGACAGTCTGAGATTAAGACATGACTTGTTAGCTATCATTTCAATTAAAAGCACCTGGATTCCACTTTAGCACTGTGCTCTTTCTGCGTGCTGATTGGTCAGTCTCCTGTAAACGCAATGCATGTGTCAATAATGTTAATGTGAAACAGCTGAATGAGTCTTTCAGTCAAAAAAATCAAACCTGTCAAAGTACAAGAAGAACTGATTTATCTAGCCGAGCATAGGAGCCTTTCAAGAATCAAGATTCAAAAAGGTTTATTGTCATTTAAAGAACATGGGGGTAGCATGTGAGGGAACGTAATTTATCATCGAGGTCCCGTGAACAGCACTATAACGTAAAAACAAACATTATTTTTTAAAGTAGTGTGTAAAACCCGGAAGTAGCTGAAAGTGTCCTTCCTGACATAAATTATCTCGTCATCAACTAAAACAAAAATCAAGGCAAACTGAGGTACGGTGCAGTTCTGCTGTTGGATCGTGTGGCTGCTTGGGGGTAGAGATCAGCCTCGTGGCTCTGATGGACGTTAGCCGTCTCCCAGAGGGAAAAACTCTGATGAGAGCCTGGCCGTGTTGGAAGGCGGCAGCTCGCTTGCACATGTGTGTGATTTACTGACCCCCCCGCCTGCCTGCCTGTGCACTGCACACAGGGGTGGGATTATTAACACTAATCTTCAACCTTCCCTCTCCAGCTTCCTGTTCAGAACAGAAGCAAACACTGTGAAATTCAGCCTTCTGCTTCCCTGCGAAGTCCTGCAAGGAATTTGGAAGCCTTTAGAAGGCGTAACTGGGACCGATCGTGGCGTAATTCTGTCCCAATACCGGTTCTAGTTGGGTGGCACCCTAGACGAGCACCCCCCCCCCCATCCAGGACAAAGTGAAATTGGCTGGAAATCTGATTAACCTTTCTGTCAAAGACAACTCATTGATAACATTGGAAAGATACGGTACAACCATGTTTCAAAAGTCAACAAACAAAACACACACAGCTCTTCAGGTGGTTGAGCAGGAACGGTAACCCAGACACAGTGTGAGGTGACCAGACTCTGTATACTCGTTAAATTCTGATTCCAGGAAACCTTCAGTGGTGAGCAGGAATGAACGCCCCTCCCCCCAAACCCTACTCCGTAATGCAAGTAGTCAGTTATTACCGCGGTGACGCATGATGAAAAGCTGCACCGCGGTCTGCGTGCATCCAAACTGGGCACTTTGTTCCAATAAATGGGAACATTACGCTTCATTATCTAAAGATGATTTCATGGCTCAAATCAGCTATCGCCTAATAGTGCGGACCACCCTCGCAATGCACTTTCCTCACCAAAATGCCTCGTCTTAAAAATGCCATTGGCTGTGAATGAAGGGGGGGTGTATGAAAAGACGCCCGAGCGGATGTTTACGTCTGCGTGGGTGTCTGTGTGTATTTAGTCAGGCATTAGGAGCAGAATGAGGCTGCACTCCTTTAGTCCGACATTTCCTTTGATGCTGCATGTACTGTGTTGGGGAAAAAGTCGCAGACCTGCCACAAAAACGCAGTCATTTTTATGACGTTTAGAAATGCAAAGCTACCCAGCATGAATGACATTAACGGCCACTTATCGTCTCCCTTCTGTTTATTTGGGTCATGTAGAACATAATTAGCTTTTACTTTCTTCCTCCTCAATGCAGGAACTGCAGTAAAGACCTCAAATCCACTCCTATACATACTTTCCTAGTCATTACACATTGTTTTACTTGTCTAAGTAAAACAGTAATTTTTGGCGCATATTAGTAGCTATGTCTCTGTGAATGATAATATGATTACGGAGTTCTACGCACAACAATTTCATTTCTCATTTATTATTACTGTTTATTACTGTGTACTTCAGTATTGATGACGTCCATCAATCAATCAATCAATCAATGAGCTAATAGCTAATTTAGTTGAATAACATCACCAGTGCCCTGCGATGGACTGGCACCCTGTCTTTATTGTCCCCTGCTTCGGGTCCTCTGCTGCCTAGAATCTGCCCCCCATGACACAGTACCAGATATTAGGATGGATACTAACAATGTAAATATGCAGCAATGTTCGGTAAATGTGCGTTACTTCACACAGAGATGTGTAGCATCTGGTGACGATGGAGAATGAGAGCGGGTAGCACCTAGCTGGAGAGAAACATCTGCAGTGGTACATGCCCAGCTGGGGAGGCAGAGCCCTGCGTGTGATCAGCCGGCGAGACTCTGCTGGAGATGGAGCTGTCCAGTGCTGCATGGCCAGGCAGGATGGAGACATCGCCAACTCCCCGTGGAGGTTCATGTTCCATCTGCCAGAGCTGCTCTGCCACCCAAATTACATGGCCATCATTTCACATTGCACATTTTCTCAGGCGATGTTTTTATCTGAAAGCGAGGGGATGGCTCCGGCTTGAGCGATTTACCGGAATGATCCGGCATTAAAACACCTTTCCCTGACCTCCTGCCAGCCATGGTTCTCTGATCTCTGGTGTTTCTTCACGCACAGTCTTAGGGTGTGACGCTATATCTCACACTCCAAAGCCATGTGCCTGTGTTACAGGTCACACACTAGGGCGGCGCTATTCCTCACACTGCTTTCTGGCATTTTTGCACTTGGAAGAAACACAAACTCAAGAGAATAGCAGAAGCAAGTTTGAACCAAAAGCATCTACCATTTAATTAAATTCTTGGTAAAAGTATTGTGCATGCAATTACAGCAAAGGTCATTGTTATAGTTAGTAGCTATATTTATAGTACCCAAAACATTGATATTCGAATGGAGCAGAAACAAGCTGATGGATATCCCTTTGATATCCCTTTGATATCCCTCTGTAACACTGCACTGGGGCATTTGCTTTCTGCAGCCTCAGTATGAAATTCTTGCATTGATCTCCTCTGGTTACAACATCGATTCCCTGACAGAATCAATAAGCACTATTGTGTTCGCACATCATCAGCGCCGCAAGAAAATGCATCTCTTGATATTTAAAGACAGCCATGCTCACATGTCTTAATTAGTTTGTTACCCTTGGGTATAGGTCCTGATTGTTATTACACTGGAGATTTGTTTATAATTAAGTTGGAAATGTCAAAACACCGTGTTTGTGGTGACAGGAAATTTCTCGTCTACCGACAGATTTGTGTGCCCATTTAAACGCACCGAAAAGAAACGGCAAATGAGGTTTGCGTGGATTCCTGGTGGCATGTTTCTCTCTGAATTCACTGCCTAAATCTCAAATACAACAAATACATTCTACAGCAGAGGTAGGCAGTCCAGAACCTGGAGTGCTGGGATCCAGCAGGATTTCCATCCTTCCTGGTCTCTGATAAACCAAACCTGATCTCAGGCAGAGAGTAACTCATCAGGTAGGATGGGAAACCTGCCAGATACCAGCCCTCCAGGATTAGGTCTGCCTGCCCTTGTTTCATAGTATCGACCCGTTTTGGTATGAATTTGTGGTTCTTGATAGTGATCAGTACTTTGAAGTATAGGAATGACACTCACAACCGGATGGATGAACGGATGGATGTTCAAACATTACTTTAGGCAATAACAAAAAAAGCCCTATTTAGCGTCTCTAGTTTCATGGGAACAGCTGTCAATCGGGAGGACGTTACACCTTTATCATTACCTGTTATGTGATGCATGTAATACACTCGGGCACTCAGCAAGTCAGAGTGGAGCTTGTTTCCTTGACGCTGGCCTGGCAACGGCTGTCCAAACAGAGCCACTGTTTATCTGTCACAAAATGCACCGCGGTTTCACCCGGGTCTCCCCCTGAAATGTCTCACATTTCCACAAACAGAAAAATAAATACGCGATGATGCTGCCAAATCCCTTTAATGACATCCACCTTTTAATGCTGCAAACAGTGGCATAGACTCAGCCAAACCACAGCCATCGCAAGGCCTAAGAAAAATGCCTACCGATGTAACGTGATGCACATGTAAGGACAATGAGAGAGAGGAAAATAAGGTCATCATTAAGCGACTCATATTATCATTAGGCAGTTTATTTTGATAATAAATCTAACACCCCCCTCCACCCCGCAGCGTGCCTGGTTAATTTAATTTTCTGAACACAGCTTCATACCTTCTGTTTGCTGAGACTGTGGAGAGATCAGCTGACCGACGGTGGATCAGTACCACAGTCAGCCAGCAGGGGCTCACTCCGTGTGGCACGTTCAGCCAGGATGGCCCCTCGGTCGCACCGCTCAAACTGCACTGCTGGGGGAAAATGCGCTACATAGGAGGGTTTCCAGCAGTACTGCCAGCAGGGAGAAGAAAGATTCAAAAATAGGTAATTAGGGAGAAACGGTGCCATACCGCTTTCGGCTGGAGATGTTCTACGGGGTAGCAGATGCACACTTTCGGACAGAGGTGTTCTTGGACTCCTATCGAACATGGAAGTAACATCAGAAAATACATGGATGTGTAAATTAATCAGTATAAAGATCACGAGTTGACTCGTCCATCAAAGCATTTATGATGTAAAAACTGCAAATTCATTTTCTATAAATGTTATTAAAGTTGTGTCAGAGATGTATATAAATCCATTTAATGTGCCTTGACCATGACTGCTATGATTGGGCAAGTGGTTAAGGAGAATAGAGGGGTGAATGGATGGAGCTCATTGAGTTGGATACTTTTTATAATTCTGCCGAGGGCTTTTAAGCGACATCCAAAGATACAGTCTGTTGGGTTGATAGAAAAAGCTTTTTTTATGCTGCTCTGATTTTTCCTTCCTTTGGGTTGTGACTGAGGAGCCTTTTTAAGTGGATTTCGATTATTGACCCCTCACTGATAATGTGGGTCACAGCCCCAGCACCAGCCCAGAGAGAGGATAACCAGACATTTTACCCTTTTATTATTCTGTGAATATTTCTCCCAAAACACATGCCAAGTTACACAACTACTGAGCTGTATGTCTGAAATATGAAATGATTTTGTAAGAAAATTAATGGCATTTAATGACTGGTGCAGTGGTTAGCGCTGTTTCCTCACACCTGTGGGACCAGAGTTTGAGTCTCTTCTGGGGAGTCATGCTGAGGTTAATTGGAGTTACCAAACTGCCCATAGGTGTGTGTGTGTGTGAGTGTGTGAGAGAGAGAGAGAGACCCTGCAATGGATTGGTCCCCCATCCTGGGTTCTTCCCCGCCTTCTGGGATGGGCTCCAGACCCCCCACAACTCGGAATAGGATAAGCAGTCACAGAAAATTGATAGATAATTGGGACCAATAAGGCTTGTTGGGGGATGACAAACACAGACACGCATTTCATAATATACAGTCAGTAAATAGACGGGGTTTTTCTTGGGAAATGATTCCAGAGGATTGTTTCGTTGAACATTATTTCAAATAGATATAGGCCATAACCAGCTTCTCGTGGAGAATACTATTTCCTGTCAGAGCCCCCACGAGAGGTTGAATAGATCCTTGTTTATATAATGCCAAATGATTGATTGCTTATGTGGCATACACTTACACAACGGCTTTCCTGAGTCCCGAGCACAGCCTAGCCGCTCAGCTGATGTTCCCAAACAAGGCGAGGCTACGAGATGGCCTGCGATAATGAAACAAAGTGACATTATCAGCTTAAAGTAGGTTATTTAAAGGATCAGTGAGGGACATGTTAGCCTACTTTATTTTCAAATTAACTTGATTAATTAATCTGATTGACAGCTAGGTGGGAAAAGAAAAACCTAAAACCAAAGGAGACTGTGTCACATAGAACTGTCTCTACATTCAGAGGTGAACTTGAACACTAGGACGCGAGCATTGCTAGGATCTTAAGACATCTGGGGCTTTTAACAAGTTAAACAAATCATTTGGGGCTTCAGCTCGCACTGTCGCTAACTGCTTCCACATGCCTGAGGATTGATTATGTAAACCATAGCTGCTAATTACTAATCAATAATAAAGGTGTCAGCAGGACGTTCACGGACATGAAGGCCTCTGACGCGCAGAGCTGCTGTGTGGCTGTTTACAGCTGAACATACTAACTTTGTATAAACAAAACTACCGCAGCAGGGCCGGAGTCACGCACAGCAAGGAGAAGTGCCTTTAGCAACAGTGGAGACAGTATGAGGGAGCAGCAAAGATGAACGGATGGTACATTTCTTAGGTTCTAGAATGTGGACAAAGGAGCCGAAAATGGCGTGCTGTCACCATAGGCACTCGTTCGGATTTTAGCGAGTAACGGTCAACGGGAGAGATCACACCTGAGACATGAACCTTTTCATGGAGCCGCAGTGAATGAAGGCAGCTTGGGTACGACATCCATAAAGAGTGATCGCCAAAATGAGAAGACCTGAACACAGACTGGTGTAAGGGTGTGTGTTAAAATAATCTATGAGCTACAAAGTGCCTGTTCCATAATTAGGCCGAGTGACGGTAATGTCGCCGCTGCAGAGAGTACATGGTAACTTCATGAACACACAGCTGGTTGTTAACTGAGGGGTTCAGCTTTACCGCATCGTAAACCTGCCTGTTATTGCATTTAATGTATGCTGACAAGTAATAAGTAAAACAGCACAGGAACTGGCCAGAAATTAGTAAATGAATTTAAATACTGTGTGGTAATAGAATAAAAATTATATAAATTTTATCCTTAAAAATAAGGTCTCAAATGGCATGTGGCTCAGTGGGATGAGCCTCTGTGCCTGTGATAGGAAGGTTGTTGGTTTGAGTCCAACCTCGAGAGAGTAGTCCAGCCCGTGGGCCCTTGAGCAAGACCCCAAACCCCCAGCTTTGTGGGAGCTGCTGCCCAGAATATGGACGAAAGTACCTGGACACTTGGCCATCACACCCGCATGAAGTTGTACGACATCACATTCTCAGTTTATAGCCATCAGTATGGAGTTGTTCCTCCCTTAGCAGCTGTAACAGCTGCCACTCTTCTGGGAAGGCTCTCCACAAGATTTTGGAGTGTCTCTGTGGGCTTTTTTGCCCAGTCATCTGGAATAGCATTTGTGAGGTCAGGGTCATATGCTGAATGTGAAGGCCGGGCTCACAATCTCCATTTTAGTTCATGTCAAAGGTGTTCACTGGGGTTGAGGTCAGGGCTCTTTGTTGGCCCGTCAAGTTCTTTCACACCAAACTTACCCAACCATGTTGTCCAAAATGTCTTGATATGCTGAAGCATTAAGAGTTCACTAGAACTAAGGGGCCAAGCCCAACCCCTGAAAAACACCCCCATACCATTATCCCTCCACCACTAAAGGGGGTGATGCATCACATACAGATGCCCCAGAGTCCAGAGGCGGCACGCATTACACTTCTCCATCCGACGCTTGGCATTGCGCTTGCTGATGTGAGGCTTGCATGCAACAGCTCGGCCATGGAAGCCCATTCCATGCAGCTCCCAGTGCACAGTTTTTGTGCTGCGGTTGATGCCAGAGGAAGTTTGGAACTCTGCAGTAATTGAGTTTTGGCAACTTTAATGTACTATACACCTCCGTACTCAGCAACCCAGTTCTGTTACTTTACATTTCGTGGCTGAATTTCTGTTCCTAAATGCTTCCACTTTGCAATAATACCACTTACAGTCGACGGCAGAACAGCGTGCGGCTCAGTGGGCAGAGCATCTGCGCCCGTGATGAGAAGGTTGCCGATTTGAGCCCAGCCTCAGCGACTCCTTCAGCAACGTCCCAAACCCCCACCTCCCTGGGTGCCGCTACGGGTGGCAGCAACTTGGGGGGGGGGCGTAAAGAGAATTCCCCCACAGGGATCAATAAATCATCAATTATTATTATTATCTAGCAGGAAAGAAATTTCACAAAGTGACTTATTGCAAAAGTGGCATCCTATGACAGAATTACACTTGAATTCACTGAGCTCTTCAGAATGACCCATTCTTTCAGAAATGCTTGTAAACCTGACTGCATGTCTGGGTGCTGCATTTTATACACTTGTGGCAATGGGTCTGAATGAAACATCTGAATTTAATGATTAAGAAGTGTGTCCCAATACTTCTGTCCATATAGTGTCTGTGTGTAAGATGGGGTGAAAAGGGAATTTCTCCATGAGGAATCAACAAAGCGTCATTATTATTATTATTATTATTATTATTATTATTATTATTATTATTATTATAAAATACCATAGATGCTCCATTCCTTAAGATAGTATAACATAAAATTGGCCACTGGGCTGAATTTAGATGTAAACTACGCCGCCCAGAATCTTGAAGCTGAACACGCGCGCGCTTGCAAAGCGAAGTTCTCCTTTGCCTGTGGTACTTTTCCCCTCATTATTTCACTTAATCATTTAATTTAATTAATTTCAATGCTACAGAAAGCAAAGCCAGAAAGAGGCCAGTAGCACTCTGATAAGAATGAGCATTACAGCGACATTTTAAAAATAATTCTAAGAACAATATAAGCTCTTAAGAATTAATTTGTCCTCTATTGTCGTGAGCCGTGCAGCGGGGAGCACTGAGGAGTTAATGATGTATCCAAAAAGATCATTTTAATCTTCAGGTTTACGTCTTATTTTAACGGATTTACCAGATTGCTCTCCACTGTTGGAATTATAATTGAGAATAGGATTTTTGTTTAATAATGTATAATGCCAATAATGTATTTGAATAAAGCCATTAGTTAAATTTATTTCAGCTTTAAAAATCAGTTAGGTGTTTTTGTCATTTGTGTACTGTTGTCTAATCACGGATTTGTTTAACATTCCTTAGTAAAAAGGTTACATGACAGTATTTTACAAGCCATTTATTTAACGTCTAACTTCAGCCCTTAGAAACATAGCTGCCTTTGCTTGCAGGCTTTGGTCTAATTCACCGATTTATTTGATTTAGGCAGATGCGTTTTATCTTCTTTCAAACACAGAAATGCCAATCCAACTGCTGCATAATACTGCAAAATCCCAAATGTCAGATACTGATATCTTGCAGCGGTGAACTTCACAGCCGTATCAGCCGGAATCACTATCAGAATTTATGAATGTATCCATCCGACGTAGGATTTACCGCATGAGCTTTAGGCTCGTGGTTTATGAGGCTATACTGCTGAGTCTTGCAAACTTGCAGTTTCCCACAATACGTCCATCCATCGTCCAAGTGCTTATTTAACACACGGTTGCTGGGTGCTAACACATCAAATTACACATTTAATGTTTATATGACCAAACAGGCTCCTCTGGAAAGAAAAAACAATTAATATACAACCAAATTATGTGCTAGGCATTTCCGCTGAATATTCATCAATGTTTCGTCAATAGACTGAGTATTATTCGTAAATTATGCGGATTCTTGAACACATTTCCATTTGGGATACTAAATTAGATAGGTCCAAGTTCGCAGTTCAGGGTTTTTCCACTTGTATGGAATACCCCCCCCCCCTCATTTTATGTGTTTAGTTCATAATGAATTTGTCATCATAATTTAAGGAAATCGTTGAATCAATAAATTGCAGTTGACTTTGTCATATTAGGCCTATATATTGCTTGACTTCATATTTGCACCTCATATTATGGAAGGTTTTTTTTAATATTTTTTCATTAATAAGATAAATATACACCTATCTTAAACCAAACATCAAATTAAGTAAAGTAGTAGGCTATATATATGCACAAAGGTCGAGTTTGCAACAGTAAACTTTATTGCAGTGTATTGAAGGATATGAACGCGTTTGTGCTGTGGGCTGTCTGCGCACAAAGCAGCAAGTGAGTCCCACGGTGTACTTTCCATCACCTGTTCGCTGCCAGCTGGAGTCCTAACAAAACTATATTTTAATGCGAGAAAGAAAAGCGCAGCCGAGTTGCGAGTCTCTCCTTTTGTGCATTTCCACTCTTTCTCTCTCCTCCGTTTTTCGCCTCTCCTTCCCTGCCCTACCCGCGAAACTTGGCGCTTTGCGAAGGGGGACCAGGAGGAATCACAGGGCGACGCCGGCAGACTTCTGTGGCAACGATGACATGGCAGCATCCATAGAGAGAATAAACCTGACCCATTATTTTATCTTTACCCATATGATTGACTTGAAGAATCCGCATGCATATGTACACACGTTTATAACAGATCTGTATTTGCGTTTGCCTACGTCCACATTTAAATCATGCATTGGCGATCTTAGGCAAAAATTACATTACATTGCATTTTACAGCTATTAAAGAGCTATGAACATCAATCCTTACGCTCTGAAAAAAAAAAACACGTGACTCTACCTGGGTTTGAAAACACCTGGAAAACGCGGCTGAAGAGGCAGCGGACATAAAGAGGAAAAGACGAGAGATGGGAGATTGGAGAAAAAAACGCGACCGAGCGATTATTATTACTGACATGTGAGGAATTTATGATCTGATGGACACAAACCATCCAAAGCAGGTGAGTTGCTTTTCCTCTTAAATATATATCTCAGGCAATACTGGGTTTGCTTTAGTATGTGCGGCTGCATCACGAACGCATTCGCGCTGTTTATTATTAACTTTGTGAAACACTCTCAAAGTAATGTGTAATATGTTACTTTTCGTCGGATATTGAAAAGCAGTTTTCAATCAAGCAGACGATTTCACGCTTTAAACAAATGTGTGTTTCACCATTACATGACTATATGCTGTACCTGTATCTTTACGTGTTTAAATGACAGATTTACTTTTGGGTTATCGTTTTTGTATAAAGAATTTATGCTAGACGTATTTAAACATAGTTAGTTCCAAGCAATTATTACATTAAAATAGGAATAACCAGACATTTATATATTTCAAGTGAGCGACGTATGTCTAGCAATACTGAGATGTCTTTGATTTTTATCAATTAAGACAAAAATATTTTATTAAAGCAGCTATGCGATTGGATCAGAGTTGGGTCAGAGCCTTTATTTACATGACTGATTCTAGCTTACTGGTTCAAAAACTGACGATGGCGCTTAATTAAATTAACGAGCAGGACCGCGGTTACATTTTCATAAGGAGGTTCATATCAAATAACCACAGACTGCCCATTCAGGTAATTGATTAAACCGGCACTGATTAGTACTCATAGGCTGATACATGAGACAGATACCGAGTGTCTGTCAAAGGCGCCCCAAATCTGATCCATCTTATATTTCTGCAACGTGTATGGGCAGCAAACTTTTTGCACGGACGTGTTTTTTTTAATAGCAACGTGGGGGAATGGGACTAGATAAAGACACATCTTGTTAAGATTCGTGCATGTTTTAGTCCCCAGTACGTACGAAATTGATTTGCTTCAGATGTCCGGAGTGTTTCACTAATCAGGCAAACCTCGATCCACAATGTTTGGTTTTTAAAACGGACATATGCCGATGCAAAACAGTTTAATAATGCAAAACTCGTACATAGCTCTGTCCGATCATTAAGTAAACGCGACACAAAGGAGAAAACCCATATATTTCTCATTTCTAATATGATATCGTTAGCCTCTAAAATGCCTTCATTGCAGTGGGCTCTGACAAGATGAGCTTTGAGTTCAGGCGAAAAGGATGGAATATTCTGTAATCCTCGTTTCATATCCATTATTCAGTTTTACGATCAGTTCTAAAATGGTAAATTTTAGAAGCTAGTAATTAAACAGTCGATCCCTTTCGGCCTCTGCGACCGTAATGATCGTGATGAAAGTAGATATTGGAAGAAGCCGCAGAGGTGCGGACTAAATGCCCTTTTAGAGTTCAGGATGTCAATGACTGTGAGACAAACCAACCGCTGTTGGAGGCTGATTAATGAGGCACATCTCTTATACTTTCCTAAGCACACGGGCAGCTAGCTGTAAACAGCAGCTCCGCGTACAATACCTCAAAGGCTGAAAATAAAATGAATGGTTATATAACACGCTGCATAGAGAACACCTATTTGTCGTAGCGATGTCCTCCGAGGATTTAAGACTCGGAGATCTTTTCTAACTGGGCTCTGTCAGCATTGCCATTTATGTTTTACATTTATATAACCCCACCTTTGAAACGACCAAGGACACCAATGTCTTATAACAACAAAATATTATTAATAGGCTGTGAGGAAAGTGCCCCTACACAGTTACAAAATCCTAGACTTTTATTGATTTTTCCTCATTCTCTGGTCACAAAGTAGGATATGAAAAAAATCACATCCAGTAAGTGTTACGTTTACTAACTTACAAGCATTTATTTTTTGTGTATAGCTCTGGGGATGAGGCATAGGCATAGTTTAATATTTTACGAACGGCAGATTTCAGATTTATGTCTTTGGGTACGAGGGAGTCTGTGTTTGTCTAATTTTACATTTCAAAAACTAAACTTCCTTCATCACTTTCATAATCACTTATCGGTATAGTTATTTTAAAATGGCTTTAATCAACCACTGCTCTGTAACTTTTAAAATAAAGTTTCCTTCCTTCTTATCTCCGTTAAAATGGACTTTCCTTCATGGAATAGCCTACTCATAAAACTCCACTTCAAATTATATTATAGATGAGACAGAGTTTTAAATGTTTTGAATATGAAAGCCTTTATATGAAGAATACGTGCAGGCGGAAGTAGAAATTCTCGGCCCCCCGATAAAATGTCACCTTGAGTCGACGCCCCCCTGAATTTGCCAGGGCGTCCTTAACGCTACGACGCCCCTGAGTGTAGGACTTGCATCTACTTGCGTTTGCATTTGGGACGGGGACCACCGGACACAAGTGAATCTGGCCGTATCTCGATATTGTAGCAGCCCGTCACATAGGCCTATGCATTACTGTATACGTACTGTATCTAGTTTATGGATGGTCATTGTACCTCTGGTAGCGCTGCCCATTCTCCTGCACCCGTTACAATAAGCGATACACCCGATGACGGCCTACTATGTCGCTTCCAGGCGTCAATTCGATTCATGTATAATATTTTTACTAAGGACGTCGAACATAAATGCGATCGGACGTTACTCGATCATGCGTAACTCGATGTATTATACCATTCCATTTATTGTGTCAAACATGAGAAGAAAGATGTTAAACATAAAAGTTCTCTCTGAATTGATTTAAATTTCTTTATTTTAATTTGTATAATACATCATATGGTTCATATGGTTTATAGCTGCATCTAGGTGAATTTTTATTAATAAGATAATACAGTATTAACCCAATAATAGTGAAATGGCGATCATACACCCACCGCCTTCCATAGCTGCCTATCCAGTACGCTGTAATACTGGCGACGACTCGGAAAACACAAAAAGTTGTATAACGAGGCTTCGACCAGACCAGCCGAGAACCATTAAGCTGTTTTTTTCCCTCGTAGCTCATCGTTATGAGTGCACTAATGATAACAGCTGTGTTTTCCATACAAATTGTGCACCAAGCACAAATGAGGCAGTCATTAATATTCTCAGCGTTAATAGCCCTTTTGAAAGAGAAAAAGGAAAAAGGAAAGCTTGTCTGTTAAGCGCACATTTCTATAAATATGTTGATAAAACTGATTACCCTCCCCCCAGTTATTTTCCTATTTCTTGACGCATTCTTTAATTGATTTAAGACAACCCCTTAACACTATTATGCACCAACTGCAAAGACAAAAAAAAAAAAAAAAAAACAAGAATCAACAGCACAGCTATTAGTTCTGCTGTAGCCGGTGAACCCAAGAAGTCCTTTGAAATGTAATTTTACAGCGGAGCGCTGTTTTAGCGCAAATTACGGATGGCTGAAGTAGAAACGCGTTTGTCAATTTTCCAAATTAGCTCAGATTAATCGCTCCCGTCGTCTGAAGCGCGCTGTCATAACATGTCACTGTCCGACGGGAAGACGCTATATTCTCCAGAAAGAAAAACAAACACTTCTTTCCATGTTTTCCTGTCACTTTGAATATATGAGCAAAAGGGCATCACAGAGCCAAGCTTGGCGTTTAATGGTGTTTAACTGTTAGTTTATTGTACTGATGTCTAATGTCAGAAGTGTTTGTTTTAGACACTCTTTTGCAATCATTCTGCCATGCATGCAAATTAGGCTTAAGAAAGTAATTTTTCCCACCATCTCAGTGTCACAGCAGTAACTTGTATTAAGAGTCAAACTACTCACCTGAATTTGCAGACTGCACCCTGGGTGAATTTATACAAAGCAGCCCAAGCTGAATCACGAATCCTACCCTGGTCGTAACCTGGGTAATCACAGGACAGCTTCATCAGCTGAGCGGAAAGTGATATCCAGAGAACGGTAAAACTCGACGGATTCGATGCAGAGCTCGTTTTCAGAACTCTTGTGCCCAATTTGCCACTTAAAGTGGTGAAATCAGTTGACCCCCCTCCTGGCCAAGCCAGATGGCAGCCACACTGTTTCGTCTGACTTACTTCTGGTTTGAGTTTACCCTGTTTCTTTGCCTGTAGCCCTTACAGTGACCAGCATGACTAACCTCCTGCATGAACCATTTATCAGTGAAATGCATCACTTTGGCAGTCAGTCCTGGCCTACATGGATTTACCCGTCGACTTTGGGACAGTTTTCTATTGTGTCCCATTATATCCCGCTTGACATTTTCAGCAACTGTTAAATCTAATGAAGGTTACATTAATAATAATCAAAGGAGAATCAGAGGGAAGGTTTCTACTGTAAAAGTCTGAGCTCTGACTGGTTAGCTTGCCCTATATGTTTCACCCCTGTCTTGCAGTCTGCTGACAGATCTTTGCAGGGAGGCATGGTGACCTCACCATGTCAGGGAAGATAGGGCTAGAATTCTAACGAGGCGTTTCAGGCAGATTAGATAAGACACCAGAGTTTGTTTCTGGCGAGAGTTACTCCTTTTGGTATGTACTTGGGGCCTTAAGACTTTACAGACCATTAACATGCACATACAGCTATATGACACACTAAAGGAAAGGGAAAAACCTGAAAAGCATAACAGCTCCCCTTTAAGACCCGGTGAATGGCGAGAGTTTACAAGGAGAGCTGTTCTCTGACTAGCATTAGCGAAAACCATTAGCATGCCTGTGCTCCGTAAGGCTCTTGTTGTACAGGTACGCAAACTCTGCTACAGCTCTGAATTAAAAAAAAAAAGCTTTAAATGGAATAATTTAATTTGGAGGTTTGGTCATGCGAGAGAGAGAGGTGCAGAGGCTGAGGTCACCATTTAACGCTAATTATCTACACCCTGGGATTCTGTAGCAGTTCATTTTAAGTGGTTTTTGATGAACCCGATTTGACAGTTCTAAACACATCAATATATCAGAGGTAGAGCAGGTAAAACCAGACACGCAGCTATCAGCAGAGTACATTTGCATACAAATAGAGATGTGCGCACCTGGGTAAGTATCCCTCCTTGGGTTAGGATGCTTGGGTTCGATAGAGATTTTATGAGGCTCCATTTAACTCTGCCTGGTGTCCGAGTTAAATTAGGAGGGATTCTGCAGGAAGTTCAGGAATGATGATGAATGCTCCTGACGTATCGCTCTCAGGTAAGAGGACTCGTGTGGGAAAGGAGCCTCTCCCTCCTCACCATCAACCAATAAGACCTCTGTGCCCTGACGCCGAGAGGCAGGAAGCCCCGGCCATGTATCAGGAAGTGGCCCTTCTTGCCGGCAGCGCGGAGCGCCAGTTCTCCACCTTCCACGTGAACCCACTGGAGAACGTGCACGAGATAACCACCAACAAAGGCGTCTTCTACAAGAGAGCCAGCTTGCTGAGGCAGAAAGACGACGCGTACCGCCCGGAGGAGGGCTATGGGGGTGCCGCCATCATCAACGTGGGCGGGATCAAGTACCGCATCCCCTGGACCACCCTGGAGGAATTCCCGCTCACCCGGCTCGGCAAGCTGAGGAGCTGCAACAACCACGAGGAGATCATGGACGTGTGTGACGACTATGACATCAGCTGCAACGAGTTCTTCTTCGACCGCAACCCGAGTGCCTTTCGCGCCATTGTCACCTTCCTGGCGGCGGGCAAACTGCGGCTCCTGCGGGAGGTCTGCGCCCTGTCCTTCCAGGAGGAGCTGCTCTACTGGGGGGTGGAGGAGGCCAGCCTGGAGTGGTGCTGCCTGCGCAAGCTCCGCCAGAGGCAGGAGGAGGAACGGGAGGCCCAACGGCAGGATGGCGGGCAGGCTACTCCACCCAGCGAGGAGGCCGCACCCTGTCCACATGCGGACGAGGGCCGCGTGGCGGGCTGCATGCGTAGGCTGAGGGACATGGTGGAGAATCCGCACTCTGGGCTGCCCGGGAAGATCTTCGCCTGCCTTTCGGTTGTCTTTGTGGCCATCACGGCGGTCACGCTCTGCATAAGCACCATGCCTGACCTGCGGGCCCAGGAGGAGAGGGTGAGTCCTGTTAGACGTTCCATTTCCTAACGGTCTCTTCCATGGCAGGAACCATTATGCTAATTAGCCGAAATAGAACTATGTTAACAACTGTTTCCTTGGTTCATTAGCTGATGATCACCATAACTTTCAATGAGAGTGTTATGTCACTCTTTTGGCCTCATCTTCTTCAAATTGGCACATGGCAATGTACAGGGAGTTCCAGTCGTGCAGGAGTGCATTTGATTCGCCATGCAGATCCTGAGATGCCAGGTGGTGTTTAAATCAATTTTACGCAAGGTGGATACGAGTTTAAAAATTTCTGTTTTACTTTGATCGCGGAGAAAAAATAAATCAAAAAAACATCCAGTCTGGTTTGTGTCTACTTCATTACAGCTGAAAGGACTCATTGTCATCCAGAAATGCTAACAGAAATGCTACAGTGTTAAGATCTGTCACCTTAACACGAGTGACAGGCATTTAGATCTAGCATCTAGTTTACAGCCAGCCTAGCTCTCACCTACAGGAAGCAATTTGCGGAAGAATTTTCAAATGGGGATCTTCTATGATTATTGTTATTATTAAAGTCACCTTGATGTCCATAACATTCAGATCCTTGTTTTATTTGACTCCAATTTCTTTCATTGATTAATGACTGTTACTGTACATAGTTCCATTCATGCCCAGTTCTGTAGGGTCAGACTTTACAACCCTTTCCTTAATAGTGGATAGTGGGTCCAAGACAATCATTTTCAGTACTGAATGACTGTAGTATTAGCTACAGAACTGTCTAACTCTCTAAGCACCCAAATCATTTGCCATTGTAACAGAAATTTGTTTCTTGCTGTTGTCTAGAGAGTGAAACAAACTCCACACTAAAGAAGCTTTGGAAATGAGGCAGTAAAGGGCAGCATGAAAATAGCAGCTTGAACAAACTCTCAGGTACAACACAATGCAGCAGGAATGAGCCTTTTATTCTCAAGAGACCCAAATCAGGGGGGGACTGGGACTTTCTTTAAGAAACAAATTTCCCCTCCATATGAAATTTATCTTTATTTTCCAAATTTAAAGAGAACATAGTCTAAATCGCTTTTGGAAGGGAAAAAATATATGAAGGTTTCCACGGCTTTCTGAGGTTTTAATCCCCCTTTTTATGCTCATTGTCGCCTCTATACAGTGTGAGTCACACTAAAGTGATTCAGAACAGGTGATTTTCTCAGTTTCAGTGTCAGTTCCCATCCAAGGGATGCCGATCCCGTAAGATAAGTCTCACAATTCATGCACCTGTTAATTATCCCAGAGAATTACCACTGATAAGGGGAAACATGGGACATTTCTGCTCGTCCTCGGCACAGTAAGCAGTTCTGTGTGAAAGCTTAAGATGACATCATCTGAGCCTCCGCCTGGCCGTGGGCCGCAGCAAGCTGGGAGCATGGAGGGTAAACGCCGGCGGCCTAAGGCAGACACACCTCTGAATGGATTTCACACACAAAGGGCAGCAGTTCAGGGAGCTTCACAAGACAAGCCGGTCAGCCGGAAAGACGTCCTGTCAGTCTATTAGCGTGATAAGGAGTTTGATTGCTTTCAAATCAGTCCTGAGGGACACGGGAACCGGTGAATGGAGGAAGCAAAGACTGGGCTGACTCTACCGTAGCGAACCTTACCAGACATTCCGGCTGAATCTCAGCATGTGTACTTGACTGTACTCGTGTTCTCGTGTACCCGTTTGTCTTGCATCGCTGAAGGCCAGTTCAAATACTATGAAAACAGATATTGAGGACGGTAAAAATCCCTGCATGTTGGTCTTGCCCCGTCCCAAATACCAAGGATATATGGGTTGTATCCTCGCCGAACGAGACCAATCCCATGATTCATTGCACTCCAAGTTTGTTCTTCAAGCTTGCAAGACTGGTCTTGCCAAGACCACAAGTATGATCTTTGAATTCTTGGTATTGAGATTCACCCTCTGTTTGGTCATGTGGAGATCATAGCCTTGCTGTATGTCATTCCACCTGGAAAATTAACTAAGAAAAAAAACTAAGCAGGGAGGGTATTGGGTGATTTCTGTAAGTGTTTCCTAAAGACAGAATTCCTTGATTGAAATAACAATCGGCATTAAAGACCCTAATATGTTCTGTGAATTTGATGCCATATCGGAAAATGAATCGACTGGAAAGTTACCCTGTCCTCAAACTTTCTGAAGTATATTTTTGGCACGGAAGTTTCACTCTGACACAACTATATTCTGAATGCTGCACTGGGAATAACCTTCAGCTGAAAGGGGAAGAGCGGCTGTTTGAAAGGCAGGCGGTCTGTGCTCCTGTGGACAGAAGGCGGTCCTGGGGTGTCGGGGGCGAGCAGTTTGAGCATCTCCCAGGGCCCAGAGCCGTACCGCGGACAGATAGGCTTCACCTACAATCTCACGGGTGCTGCCAGGAACCTTGTTCTGCCAGAGGCCGGCTGACCTGGCGCTTTCGGCTGCCTCCTGCTGGGACAACCTCGGGCGCTGAGCTTTGTGCTGCCCTTCTCCGAATCCTCCTGAGCAGCGCCGTCACAGAGACCATCCCTTGTGGATTATACTTTCAGAGCAGCAGTTTAAAACACTTTTAATTATTTCATCATTGACAACTCTTTTCATTTATCACAAGCATCCCCAGGCTAAGAACATCTGACTTGTGAACAACTTACTCGTACTTACGAACGAACTGCCATAAAGCCTGTCATATAAGAAACGCGGGTTAAATGGTTCAAAATAACAAACGCACGCCACTCGGTGAGGCTCGTGAAAACACTGCACTTGTTGTACAGTACAGTACTATATGTACTTTTATTATTGTTGTATAATAATCATAATAATGCGCCATATTATTATTTTTCCGACATACCTATAAATCCAACATAAACATTCGTTCATAAATTGAGTACTGCCTGTAGACAATAATTTTATTGTTGACTACTGAAGTGTTGGAAAGGTATGCATTTTCATACACGCATTTTCATACACGCATTGGCTGTGCCTGCCTGCTTTCACCCTGTACAGCATTTAGCTTTAACAACTTTCACAAGCGAGGGAAAAATCTTGCAGCTGTCCTCCGTCTGAATACCAGTAAGATAAGCTTCCCATTCCATGATCTATTTGATTATCACAACTCATACTGAGACAGGAGATGTGAAGACATACAAGTTTGGGAAACGAACTCTAAGCTTTCTCCAGTATTCGAGAAACCGTGATTGTGTGAGATCAGCTAGTGAGGGGGCTTATGGTGTTTGTGTGAGGACGCCGATGGTGGGACACACTCGCTCATTCCCAAACGGCATCAGGAACGGGCCAGACCTGGGTCAGAATGGTGAGGCGATCAGCCAGTCAGTCTATCCAATGGCATGAAGCCCAACTACCAAGTAACAGAATAAAATCATAACGCCCTAATGACATTAGGCTGGGGTGCATATATGAAAGGGATTAATGATAAATTCTTTATTTTATTTCAGGGTGGAAATCTGAATGAAAGCCTACATGCGAAAGGTCTGATGATTGAATTACCTTCACAACCAGCTCCCACAAGCATGAACATCTTAAAAAAATAATCTGAAAGCTGCTTTGGCCATCGTTTGAGGGCATTTACGACGGGGCTGTGGAAGCCCTGTTTAATGCCCGTTAAATCAGCTAATTTGTTAATTACTCCTGCCTCCTTGGTAGGGTTAGGTTTTAGCTGCCGCTAATCAACTTTACTTCGTCAGATGATTAAATCCCTCGTTCCCTCAGGTTTCCGGCATGACAGTTCTTATCAAATTCAGACCATGAGACTGAACCAGAATATGTAAACAAATTTAGATTAAAAACTGAAACTGAATTGCTGTATTTGACATATCTCTCATATCCCCCAGTCAGCCAGCCAGTCCATTAAACAGATACTAATTTGGCACTGTAGTTTTTACTACAAAACGTGGCGCCTGTGTTGTGACTTACCGATGTTTCAGGTATTATAGGTGCGAAAACTTTAAACGTTTGGGGTTTTAAACCTGTAAAGATAAGGGACTTCATTATTAACAGATGGGAGGTCAACATTGATCAAATAAACAATGCTTCTGTAGCTGCAGGTGAACATTTTTTGGAGGGAAACAACATAGAAAAACAAAAACCAGAGTAGCATGACCTTCTACCCTTTTACAATCCAGATCAAACAGAAGCCTGGATCACATGGTGCCAATTATGCAAAAATCCCATTTAACTTTTACTTTGATGGCTAAAGTGCTAGCATGCGGGATCCCCCTTGGGTTTTGCTGTAGGAATTAAAGTAAGAAATTCCTCTTAAACCTGGACATTTGTCTGTAATCTGACATTCCGAATTCCGTCTTCCCATCCCATTACTCTGTATTCGTCAAGCAAATCCGGCCAGAAATATGACACTCCCTTCCATGGTATTAAGTTTTAGCCTCTGCTGGAGAGCGCAGATGATTCATGTTAAAAAAAAAAATCCATGTAAATGCTCATAAATTAAAAGACTATAGAAAATCTAGAGAACAGCTGATACTGGATAAAATGTGAAAAAGCTCGGATGTTTTTCCATACAAATAAACGCAGCGTTTGATCGGCGCCAGAAGGGCAGCATGTCTGGCAGACAGGCACCAAACACGGGAAGCCCTGGTCCTTAAGAGAACACGGAATAATCACTGGTAATTACACCCTCAAATGTTTGCAAGCCACTTTACCGCAATCAAAGATTAATTATACAGTGACGTTTGAGATATGGTAGGGTGACAAAAATTAATGAGGGAATTTGCAAATTTGCAGCCACTGGAACGCACTTAACTTAATGAATTTCAAGAATAACTGCGGCCATAAAATTTAGGGGCAATTAAAATCGGTCTGAAGAGTATTTCCACAGACTGACTAACTTATAGTTTTTTTTATAGGCAAGACAGAATTATTCTTTTTCTTTTCTTACTACTTTGAGCAAGTAAATATTGATATTAAGTATGGAGGGACAATTGAAACAGAGAGTCTGATATGATTTGAGACACTGAGGGATGTGAAGGGTGGGGGGACGTAACCCCCTGGCTCAGGCGAGTCGCTCACTGTGCGCTCTCTGGCTCCCCCACCAGGGCGAGTGCTCCCAGCGGTGCCACAACATTTTCGTGCTGGAGACAGTGTGCGTGGCCTGGTTCTCTCTGGAGTTCCTGCTACGCTTCATCCAGACGCAGAGGAAGTGCCTCTTCTTGCGGACGCCGCTCAACGTCATCGACGTGGTGGCCATCCTGCCCTACTATATCACGCTCATCGTGGACTCGCTGTCGGCGGGCGAGAGGCCTGCCGGCTCGGGGAACAACTACCTGGAGAAGGTAGGCCTGGTGCTGCGGGTGCTGCGGGCCCTGCGCATCTTCTACGTCATGCGGCTGGCACGTCACTCGCTGGGCCTGCAGACGCTGGGTCTGACAGTGCGCCGCTGCACCCGCGAGTTCGGCCTGCTGCTGCTCTTCCTCTGCGTGGCCATGGCGCTCTTCTCACCTCTGGTCTTCTTGGCCGAGAGCGAGATGGGTGCCAAGCAGGAGTTCACCAGCATCCCGGGCAGCTATTGGTGGGCCGTCATCTCCATGACGACAGTGGGCTACGGGGACATGGTGCCGCGCAGCATCCCCGGCCAGGTGGTGGCGCTGAGCAGCATCCTGAGCGGGATCTTGCTCATGGCCTTTCCCGTCACCTCCATCTTCCATACTTTCTCACGCTCCTACCTGGAGCTGAAGGAGGAGCAGAGCAGGGCATCCCGGCAGAAGCCGGACTCCCACGACAGCACCAAGTCGCAGAACAGCGAGGACTCACAGGAGACGGACAGCTCCTTCCCCTCCATGATGGAGGCTGCCACTCACAGGAAGTCCACAGTCGCGGTGGCTCAGAGAGCTGTGGAAAACAGGAAGTCATGAAATGCCTAACAGACGCCCTCCGGTGGCCGGCCATGGACGTGCTCAGGGGATATCAGACAGCCTGAGGGTTCAGAAATTAGGTGAAACTGGATGTGAAATGAAGGAAGACCTGGTACCGCCCCCAAGTGTACATTGGTAGATGGTGTTGGGTTGATTTTCTTAAAAAAAAAAAAAAAAAAAGAATTTTAATCCTCTTTACAAAACAGAGGCTTGAAACTCAACCCGTAATGTAAAAAAAGTTTTACTAAAAAGTTGTACAATATTCTGCAATAATAAGCTAATGTATATAGATGAAGCATTTATACCTGCTGAGTGATTTAGATGCAGTAGACTCAGGACCAGCTCATTTTACAAAATGTCATTGTTCTGTCTTTTTAAGTCATACTGTGTGCAGATTAAAATTTTATTTGACACCGAAACCCTGTTTAATATTCCCCAGCGGCGGCACATGCAAGCACACGGACAGTAGCCTAAATTCATTGGCGTTAATTAGATATTCTTTATTAGCCACATAAAGGGTTCCATTTCCATGCGGAGGAATACCGGGCATCGCAGGGAGGGGGGGCGCCCCTCTCTTCTGCACTTTCGTATTTCTGGAGAACATAAAAGCACAGAAGTATTCAAGCCCACACAAAAGACGACGGCAGAGATCAATATCCTTCAGCCGTTTTATCTAAAACGCTTTGAGCCAATCGGCCCATCAGTAATATGCTCTGACCTTGTAAGGGACTCGCACAGAACGTAATAAAACATTGTTTTTACTGCGTGGCCGTGTTTCAGAGTAAAACATGGTAGCAGAAACAGCAGACAGAAAGGGACACACAGAGAACCTCATTCATTCACCTTTAATCCTTTACTGACCCTTTGTAACATTCTCAAACCATTTCTATATTTGTTTGTTTTTTTACATTTTCTTCCCACCAAATCATCATAGAATACAAAGTTTATTTTAAAAAAAAAAAAAAAAAGTTGTATATCAGCACATGTAGGCAACCCTTGCGGATTAATAATAAAGGGAGAATAAATGACAATGACCCAGCTGCCGTTACCATGCACAAATGACCACATTTGGCTAATAAAACAAATAACACACAATATGAAAAAAAAAGAAAAAAAAAAAACTAAAAAGAGCTCTAAGAAAATGGAACTCATGGGAGTTATACATGCACAAAGATGTTCTGAGGGCAGAAGAAAAAAAAAAAAATACTGGTTATCTCTTTGAACCAATAAAACTGTAGAGGTGGTGTAGGAAGACAGGACCAAGACATCCGATTGGTTGGTCCCGCCTCCTCTAGTTCTCTCTCTCTGAACCATTCATTTTTCCTTCAGCCCTCCAAACATCTTTGTATCGGTAAAACTCCCACGAGCAAAGACGGATGTCAGCACAGGGGAAGGTGGAGTGTCAAAGGTTAGCTTGGAAAGTGCAGGAGTGAAGAGGCCTGGGGAGGCAGGCCTGGGGAGCTAGGCCTGGGGAGCTGGAGCGTACCTCGCCGGCACCACAGAACTGGGGCACGTGGGTGTGACGCGAAGCATTAGAAAAGCGCAAGTGTGTGAGCGACTGGCCACTCTGTCAGGGAAGCAGGCTTGTGGTTCAGCTCTCCCTGCCCAGCCCAGACACAGACACAGACACACACAGACACACAATTCCTGACATTTGTGCTCACAGGTGAAGGACAGCCTGTCCGCTCTCACATCCACATTAAACACATGTTGAAGTGACACTGACACCTCTCTCCAGAATCCACCGTGATAGGAGGACAGTACAGATACAGGAGATGTGCTAGACAGACCCAACTGGGGTGAACCGAGGTGAAACCAGGACAGACCATTACAATATGGGGGTGGTTGCTGTGCCCAGTGAAGACGGCATGGAAGACAGAGAGGGAAGGATATGGGCCTCACCAGCCAGCGAAGGCCATACATGCACTTTAAGTGACCTGCATGTGGCGAGCGAGCACATCAGTGGCGTGTAACAAAGACTGGTCTAATCTTTTTTAAAAGAAAAAATGTAGAAAACAAAGATAAAATTCTAAGAAACACAAAAAAATACAAAAAAAAAAAAAAAATCCTTTGGAATGGAGAAACAACCCCAGAAATAAAAATGAGATTAGCTTATGCCCCAAATCAATGTGACCAACAGATTTATTTATCCAAAACCTGAAAGCTGAACCTCTAAGGGTAACCATGGACACAGGAGCGAATGACCGCTGGTGCCCACTGCGCGTACCGCCACGAGGTCTGCCACCCCCCCGGAGAGCTCAGACCTTCATTCTCTCACCTGCAGCACAACAGCAGTTATGCAGCTCAGCCTTAAATCGGCTTTTGTCCACACATTAACTATTGTAACCCATATCTCACAAGTAACTAAACATAATAATGAAAATAATATACTATCCTGCAATACACAGAATCATCCAGAAATGGCTGCGGGTGAATGGCCGGACTGTGACACCATGAGACCTCACCACTAATCCTCCAGTGAAACGAGCCAGCTTCTGCGGCATGGACCATCCGATTGGCTCGACCGTCACAGTCTATCATTAACACGTTTGACACATTGACGTCTCAGTGCTGCCCCCTACTGGCTCTTGTGTGTGCGTCCTTGGGTCATGACCTTTTTTTGGTATAGCTGCGATTGATGGCGACTGAGCCTCCGGATGTCAGCAGAGCCCTCTAATCGCCCAGAAAGACGAGAGTAACCAGGTCCCCACCGGGACCGTGCGACGTTGGCGTCAGAAGTCGTGACTGTCGGGATTGTTAAAAACCTACAGAAGAGTGAACAGTTTACGGGGGGGGAGGGGGGTGTTCTTCCAATGTGGCACCTGCTTCTTTCCCGATGCTCCAAAGCCGGGGCAGCCCTCGAGGAAGCATCTAAGGCAAGGTTTGCATGCAGCAGTCGTTACAGACGCAGGCCAGGGATAAGTAAAACGTCCATATTACGAGTGTTTACGCTAGAAAGACACACACTGTGCACTGCATACATACAAATCGGGGTGTGCAAGTACATGTATACATATTTATAATCTGCTCACAAACTGACATACGCCCAAACGGATTGTGTATAATATTAAAAGACTGGTTATAAAAAGTAGGAAGAGACCCTCCCATCGCAAATGCCATGGCGATGCCCGTGTGCCCAGGGGGAGAATGAGGGTCCCCACCTAGCCAGGGTGGGGGGAGCTCAGAGTGCCTTGGCGCTGGTGGTGTGGGCCGTGTGGGACACAGGCTTCTGGGGGTAGCGGCTGTAGTAGTAGACCTGGAAGAGGATGGCGAGGTCCACGAAGACCTGCAGGAGGCCACAAACCCAGAACTGCACGGGGGCCTGGGTGAGCAGGAAGTAGGCCGTCTTGAAGGTGTCGCCGCTGGTCCACATGCAGACCATCTTGATACTGCCGAGAAAGGGGAACGAGGTCAGAGGGGTGTGGAGAAAGCTGGGGCAGGCTTGTAGGCATCTCAGAGGCCTTCGTCTGGCGCCGCCTCGCACCTCGACGATTAATTGTGACGATCAGAAGCTGAAGTTATGCAGGAGCTGTGTGGTCACAGCCCACTAGGAGAAGCTAACCTGAACACAGGGCAAAGAACAGAGGACACCCAGGACCTCAGGATGGATGGACGGACAGAGGCACACACGCAAACACGCAAACACGCAAACAGCGGGTCACTCAGACCCTGACTGACCTCAGGTACACAGGGACGGCAAAGTCAAAGTGATCGATGACTAACAAACGGACACAAAGTGCCCTGCAGTGCCCTGCAGTGCCCTGCAGTGCCCTGCAGTGCCCTGCAGTGCTGAGGGAGATGGGCCTCGTCCTTTATCTCCTCATGGTCGCTGCAGGTTTGGTGTGATCACGCCGATGAGCATCTCTGGGCCCTTTTAATCATCAGCTGGCCTCCAGGTCTCCAGACGCCATAAACATTTACAAACGACGGACACACAGTGTAAACTGGAGCAGAAGCCAGCTGATACAGCACGGTACCTAATATGGCAAAGTTTTCTGCTACAGAAATCCCAGACGAGCAATAATTACAGAGTTAATGATGGGGGAGTGGGCGTGGGGGGGGGGGGGGTTCCAGGTTACATTTACTTGATAATTTATGGACTTTAGGATCCAATAACCTGATTAGTAATTTATCTGGTCAATTGAAGACCTTATCAAAATTAAGTGCAATGAGTAAAAAGTTGAATTTATAGCTCAGTTTAAAAAGACTGCCTTCATATTACATATGCACTATTCCAGAACCAAAGTGTTTTTGGCAAAGACATGTCACACTGCACAATAAATATGAATTTTGACTTTGGTACGGTATCATCTCTCGCACACTGAGCTTGGCAGAGTCAGTTCTCGCCCAACACATATGAATGAAGCTCCCAGATTTACATACGACATGTACTGGGACAACAAGTGCCCCCGTCCTCCGCCCCCCGCAAGTCAGCGCCGTATCCATGAGCTTAAGGCAACTTCACGCTGGCTACATCAGGACAGACTATCAGAGCAGGTTTCCATAGAGGAATTACAGGAAAGCCCTCACTGAGCAGCCCTGCCACTATGCGCAGATAGAGGGACATCTCAGACACGTACTCTGTGGCCAAAAGTACCAACATCTCATTGCGAAACCAAAAGTCATTACTGTGAAGTTTGTCGGCCCAATGTTGCTATAACAACACTCCTGGGATGGCTTCCATTAGATGCTGGAACATTGCCGGTGGGATCTGCTGCCATTCGGGTTGGATATTAATGTTGCGGGATCAGGTCCCTTTCTGGGAGTCTGCGTGATACATCACTGTGCAGCTGAACTTGCTCCTAACCAGGTCCAGCCAGCAGCGGAGAAATTTAGCAACCTGACTTGTGGCAAAGTTGGCATTCAGTGATGGTGCCAATCTGAAAGTTACAAGCCTCTTCTGTAGTCATTCTGCTAAGGTACATTGCTGCAGACTGCCTGGCATCCGTGTCAGCAATGGGGCTGCCTTAATTAGCCAGTGCCTCTCCACATGACTCTCGGCTGTATTGCGTATTTCTCACATCTATTTTTCAAGTAAACATTTCCAACCTTCATGACTTTCCCAGTGTGAGTGAGTGAGTGAGTTAAAAAAAAAAAAATAAATAATAATACAATGAGACATTGACCCTAAAGCCAATGACATTTTTGGGCTGAAAGTCTCACTCACATCAGCGTGTCCAAGGACACGTCAGGGTGCCGACAGAGACCGTCTCACTCACGTTAACACAGGGAGTCCCTCTATCCATACTGCCCAAAACAAAGCCTGCAGCAGCTGATGGGAGGTTTATGATCCTCAGACAAGGACAAAGATGAAGAAGTCAAAGTTGTCCATTCCCACCCCAAACACATAGAACAAAAATTAGGTATCTATGTCTTTGTAGGGACCCTACATTCATTTCTGTAGGCAAAACCCTAATCCCAACCAAGACAACCCTAACTCCTACTCAGCCCTAACCTTAACCATAAGTAACAAAACAAAATACAAGACTGTTGGCTAAAAAGTTTTGAACACACACACACAGTTTCTATAGAGTTAAGTATGGCTGACTTATCCGACCTTGAAGCAGAGAAAAAGCAGGAGGGTGGACAATCAGCTGACGGACTCTTCAGAAAGGCCCCAGCAGTGCAGGGTTTCACTCTCTAGCTGGCAATTTGTTGAGTCCACTTTAAAAACTTTAACACCTTAACAGAACTGGACAAAAGCCATAAACCTCTAAACACCACGTGGTAATGGAGTTAAAGAAACACCGCATGTGTGAAATCATTCCAGTAGCAGACCCCTGGATACAAATGGCATCTTCCCGTATCCAGGCAACCTTGTGTAACATCTAACGGATGCGGGCGGCTCCCTTACCTGGCGCCAGCAGACTGCCGGCACGCTCTCTCCCGCGAATCGGCATCCCCTAGCTGCCTGACCACCCAGGCAGCACAGAGCAGACATGCTTGCTCTCTGGAAGGCCACCACTGGGACCTCACAGGAGCTGATACTCTCCAGAACACAGTAATGCTTCCATGACCTCAGAAGAAAGGGCTCCAGGCCATCGTTCTGTTTATTAGCTGAAGCTTTTAACCAGAATTCATTTGATGGATATTTAATGAGATTAAGACAATATAGCCATGCCCCCCCCATAGGAAGCATGTCATGGCCCTGCAATGGTTAGCATTAGCAAATGGGGGGGGGGAAATCTGTGTAGTAGACAAGATTCAGTTGCATGGTCCACTAGCTGGCCTGCAGACGCACGCTACTACGCCTCCCGCTGATTGTTAAATCAGCACGAGACAATGAGGCCATCTAACGAGCGGTCGCGGTGGGCCTCGTCAAGACGGAGGACATGGACCGCCCCACCCCCATTGCCTGTGGACGGCAGACGGGCATGGCCCGGGCAGCCGTCGGCGACAGTGAGGACGCTGTGTTTTGGCAGACGCTGCGGCGGCGTGGCTGTAGATAAAAGCCAATTTCCAGCCGATTATTAGAGAGTCGATAGCGAGCAAGAGGCGGGATGAGTGGCACACGGGGGACTTAACTCCCGATGAGGGAGAAATAGCTCTTAGAAACGTCCGCTGATGTTCCGTCCGGAAACGAAACACTTTATAAACAGAGAGGACCATCAAGCAGAGTTACTATGGAGACAGAGCAGGGAATTGAAAAGGCAGAAGGGGGATCGTGCTACGGATGTAATAAGCAAGTGTAAACACGACGTCGTGGGTGAGCTTCCGGGGGCATCAGCGGCGACCGGAATGACCAAGGACGAACCATTCCTGTGTGATGGCGGAGGTGGGGGCCCAAACCATTATGCAATCACTATGGTACAATGCAAGTATCCAGGACAGAGAGGCGCTCAGGGCTGGAGCTTCAGCGCAGCGGCGCCTCCTCACGGTGGATGGAGGTCAGAGATCGGGGGGAGAACGCAGGAAAGTCAGCTTTTCCTGATAGCCGCAGCTTCCCCATACACCCAGGGGATACGCGGTCACATCAGGTTTGGGCGTGACAGGAATCTACCTACAAATGTTCTTCATTTTACCCATCAGCCTGCTGACAATCCGCTGAGAATGAAGACATTTCACCCTCACATGTGAAATGAGTGAAGCAGGGTCAGGTACAGGCCTGAAAATAACCCTGCGACTGGGCAGCTGACGACGAGCCGAAGAGAAAACCCAACAGAATAATCCTGAGACGCCGAGCCCCCAGCCAACGCACCACGCTGCTTGATTACAGCTCTGCCAGCCAAAGCCCCAGACAGTCCCGAGCCCGTCTGACTGCCGTCCCCCAAGATGAGGCCAAGATGGGCCATTACGCTGTTTGAGGGCTTGATTGGGATGAACCATTAAAGAAAGGGATGGGGGTGCTTTTCAAAAAAACAGAATGTTAAGACACGGACTAAAAAAGGAGTCCTGCAATCACTTAAGCAGAAGATTTTTTTTTTTTGGGAGGTGCAATTCTGATCAAGTATTACAAAAAAAGTTAGTTGGTAAGTGATAAGCAAGATTAAAGCATCCGTCAGGTTTTGAGTTATTAATAATAATAATAATAATAATAAAATGCATGCACTAATGCTGGTCAAGCAGATTGCTCCTCTTCCTGTATTTGCAGTTTGTAATATTATCCCACTTAACCAGCCATCCTTCCCTATTGGTTGGGCAGCTGGATAATTGGACTGTTGTTGCATCGCTTAAGGTAACTAGGCAAACTGAATAAACAAGATCCGCTGGCTGAGTGGGGGTGCGGCTTGTGACACCCAATGGGAATCACTTGGCTTGTCGCTGGCCAATCAGAGAAAACATGTGGCCCACAGCCTAGAGGTCATCTTCATGGGACAGGCCATCTAATCCAGAGATAAACACACAGCAAGAAGTTATGTTGGGCCCCGTCCTATAAGGGCCGTCCGGGGCCCTGAGCAGAGCACCAGCTGTTTAAGGATTCCCCAGTGACTCGCTAGCACGAGAGTGTACATGCAGACAGCGGAGCCCGCAGACCCACAGTGATATGAGGGGACCTGAGAAACCAGCCTGGCATCATGGCCGTCTCAGTCACCGTGCCGACTGAACCCGGTCATTTCTCAATGAGCCCCTGGGGTCTCACTCGTTTCAGAAACATTAGCAAAATGTCTCCCAAAACACTAATGTATTAAACCCCACTCAAGCCTGGCACCAGCTAATTACTCATAATGACAGTGACGGCAGTGAAAAGCACCTCACTCAAAGGAAGGAGAAGCCAGCGTGGTATGTGGGGAAAAAGACCATCATGGGTGGGGGGAGAGATGTTAGCTTAGCGCTGTGGCACAGCAGCCTCTGGGGGGGAAGGGGGGGGGGGCGGGCGGCAGGGTTTTAGCTTTAAGGACACTTTAAGGACACGCCCAGCCGGACAGACCCCCTTCTTCCCCCGAACACACTGCCAGCAGCACCGTGATGCATTTCCCATTTAGAGTTCTGACTA
>JAODKE010000051.1:20558798-20585476 GCA_026779605.1 Mormyrus hasselquistii
CCTCCTACAAAACCTACCCTTAATTTAGACATCCTCAGAGAAAAGTAAGATAATTGGTGGAGAGGAGAGAGGGGGGGAAAAAAAAAAAAAAACACACTCATCTGCAGCCTGCACCAACATCCACAGTGAAGAAACCTACAGCCAACACACTCTCAATCTCATAAGCAAAGCATCAAAACAAAAGGTAAGACTCCTGTGTGAAGCCATAACAGGAAGACTGAGCGTGAAGCCCCAGGACTGAAATAAGGGTCCGGCTTTTAAATCAGCACGCACTGCAGCCTGACTCCAACGCAACGTGGGAGGGAAAAGGCACTCAGCTGGTTTTGCAGGCGACAGGGAGCCGCGTCAGCCCCAAACCGGAAAAACCGCCCATGACTCAGGTCTATATTTTCACCTGCTTCCGATCGGTGGGGACAGGTATTCGTGCTTAAATTCAATGGCACCAAAATCCTTCGTGCGCAAACCAGTTTTACAGACCTCAGTAGTTTCAAGTGAAACAAAATATTTGCAGTCTTATTTAGTTATGAGTCAAATATAAATTATATAAAATTCAGCAAGCGTGGTGGGACAATGGCACCAGCTGGAAGACACCGGATCCTGCTTAGAAATAAACAGAGCTATCAGCTTTCTGCTTATCACCACTGGGGCACACTCAAGTCCTCCATTACATTCTTAGGGACTTTTTTTCTCCTGGGGAGGGCGGTCCACATCAGTCCTGCAACCCTCAAACAGTAAAAAAAAAAAAATGTATCCCTCTCTGAAGGTAAACTTACAATATTCATGAATTTGAACTGAAAAAAAGAAAATATGATGATTTTTGGCTTCTACAGCACACATCAACGCTCAGATAAATGACTAACAGCCCATTGCTGTGTGCAAACGGGACCCAGCACAGGTTACGAAAAGCATCCAATGCATTTTGTCAGTTTTCCTCGTAAGAACAGTCCCAGAGGCTGTCAGGAGTCCAGCAATTACAGAGCGCGACACGCTGCCCCCCCAGCAAGGAAACGCCGCAATTAGACACCAGTGGCTGGGTGGCATGTTCCCACACGGGGGCAGCGAGGGCAGCTGGGCTGGCGGGAACAGCCCCCGTCTCCAAATACCCAGCAAACAAACCTCCATCCAGGGGAATCCTACAGGGCACACACCCATCCGAATGGCGTGACATCAGCAGCAAGACCGCCGAATGGTAAATGTAGGTGGCGGTCCGCACAAGACAGTCATGCCAACACCAAAGGCAGGAGATGGCTGCGGGTAGGACTGAAGCCCCCCTCCTCAGCACACTGCACCCACACAAAACCCGATTCAACAGTCTCCACCAGCAATTCCAGAACAAGGCATTTTCCGTAGCGGTTTGTGATTACAGACCAGTGCAGTTTTCCTCGTACTGTACATGCGCTTCGTAACAATCATATGTGTGTATGTAACACCTACACAATCATATGTGTGCATGTAACACCTACACAATCATATGTGTGTATGTAACACCTACACATTAAACATGGTATCGCGTCCATGGCTAGTAGCCAAGATTCTAAAGACTTGCAAATGAGACAGAAGCTACAGCATAAATGGGATGGCTTTGGGATACCACCAGGTCAGGGGTTCGAATTCCACCTCCTGTCTGCATGTGTGGTTTCTCCTGTAGCCCTAAGATGTGCCGTTAGGCTAATGGGTGTCTGTAGTGCTGTGGTGTGAATTTGTGTGTGTGCGTGCCCTGTCACGGACTGGCATTCCATTCAGCCTCGTACCCTTTGCACGTTCCCCCCTCCCCAACCCTGGCAGGGAAAAGCAGATAGATAATGAAAAAATGAATAATGCTCTAGTCCAAATGAACATCGACTCCACAACCTAATCCCAGGAAACAGGAGAAAGGCTGAGTGCACCCTTTGAGGGACAGGAGGCGGCAACGCGCACGGCAAAAGGCACCTCGAGCTCAGCTGACCTGTTCATGGTCTGTATGAAGCAACAGTCACCCACCCAATCAGCCATTTAATATACTGCGGGATTCACAGCACTCTTAAGGATCTCAAATGCGGAGGACATGAGGGAGTCCAGACTCTAATCAACGAGAAAATCTAGTGAAGCCTGAAAACCTGAAAAGCTCTCAGCGCCATCTGCTGGCGAAACCACAGGAGAGCCTCTGCTCATCGGGCTAAAGGTACAAAAAGATCCTTCCTTCACAATCCCAAGCCAATATCAAACATCTAAAAGAATGAGGTGTATGTTATGACCACCATTTAGTGCAAAACTGTATCCTAAAAGTAAATTTAACACCTATTAATCGTTGCTTTTTAACCTATCCAAACTGAACACAATTTAAGCCAAGCAATTTTCATCAGAGTTCATCGACATCTATGCAATGCCAGACAATCCTATCGCATTCATGGCATGCGACAGCGCAAAAGGGGATCCAAAGGCAGGTGGTGTCGGCAGATCACTCGCATTACACGAAAACAAGTGCAAAGAAACTTCAGCGCACGTGTGAAGGCAGCATGTCCGGCCGAGTCTCCAGAACAGCGGGGCAAGTCGGAGCCCAGCAGACCGGCACCGATTATGGCCCAGCGGCTGCGGAAAAAAGGTAATAACCGGCCCTGATCTCCTTCAGACTGCCGGAGGGGCACAAACTCAAGGTGGGGAAGGGGGGGTCACACTCAGGGCAGCATGCTTGGATGAACCGCTGAGAGGACAAGGCAAGTATAAAGAGAGCAGAGGGTTAGTGAGTCAGGAAGGGTGATGTGAAAGGCGTCGACCATGCTGTTAATGCCAGAGAGGATGGATGGTGCGTGATTGGTGAGGTGTGACTGGCAGGTCACAGGAGACAACGGTACCTACCCAGGAAAAGCTTCTTAGGAACTTTGATCTCTTCATCCTTACTGTCTGATGCTAGACACAAAGCAAAATAAACAAGGAGAGAAAAAAAAAAGACACACAGACCGTTTCCAGGGTTACTGGGACTGACGACAAGGATGAAATAAGCCGTTTGTCCTTTGAGGAAGTGAGGAGGTAGACGGCAGCGTCACCAAGCTCACGTATGATGAAGGGGGGGTGGGGGAATTACCTGATGCTTAACTGGTGTGGAGGCCAACATGTCAAAGTCCTCAAAGCACAAGAGGAACGACAGATGTCACAGTAGCCACAATGAAGTGACACCTCCGTGTGGGACGTCACAAGCAGCTAAGCTCGGGTGGTAGATGCCACTTCAAATCAAAAAAAAAAAAAACCTCAAGATGACCCAGATGAGGCACGTCTTCGAAGCTGTTCAATGGAGGCCACTGTCAACGATCCTGAACCTGACGTGTGGGGAGCCCTGAACAAACCTATTCCCTCTCAAAGATTCATGAACCCAGAAGCTCCATCAGAAGAGTGACATTCAGGTCAGAACTTCAGATCCTCTAGTCACTGTGTTTACACAGCTCCCACGGGGATCAATAAAGTTGTAATTACTACTACTATTACTCTGTATCACAGACCTCACACAAAGCCCTCACCTGATCGACAAGTATAGCCTCTATTCCTTATGTAAAGTCAGAATTGAGGCAGACAATTGAGGTCCAAAGGTGTGATTTGCAGATCTAGAGGCCAAGCTGTCCATTTTATTAAGTGGAATAGTTCCACTGATTCACACATCCCACTGTCATGTGCAAATTATCATATTATTGTTTTGTCTCATCTAGTCGCACTTGGATCTATGCAACACACTGCAAAGTCAGTGACCACCTATGTAATGCAACACCCAACATGAGCAATTTCAGCCATATGCTACGCTAATAACACAGCTTCTGTCATTCCTCAAATGTCTTTTAAAAAAAAAACAATGTTGAGCTATCAAAAATGTGTCAGAATAGGAAAGCAAGTCTAGGGCCAGCAAATGCTTCAAGTGACAGAAAAATCATTATAAATGACTTTTGCGAACCATAAACAGAAATGTGGAACATTCCAGCAGTTATGGCGAGAGATAGTCAGCACACACATTATAGTATTGTGTCAGCTCTCAAGATGAAGCTCAGGAAAGGGGGAAAATTAGGTCTGCCATGCAGAGAACATCATTTGAAGGAAATTGTGGCCGATACCGTTGAGAAGCGTGAAATGGCAACCAGTTTTAGGATGGAGTACAAATCAAAGTATAACACACATTAACACTTTTTTTTTTTTTTTTTTTTTTTAAATTCAGCTGAACATTTATGAACCTCCCTGTTTAACAGAGTTGTTAACTGAATTATTCACATATTGTTAAATTATAAAGGAGTAAATATAGTTAATTATTTGTTGACTATAGTAACTGGATTTTATAATAAAATGTCCAAAGACCACTGAAGGCTGAAAATTAACCAGCATCTTTGAACAAGATGATTAGAATTCAGCATTTCACTCAAATACCTAAGCTCAGCAGGCTAAGCCTGCGTGCCTGTAATCACAAGGTCGCAGGTTCAAACCCAGCCTCAGCATGTCTGCGGGTCCTTGAGCAAGACCCCCAGCTCCCTGGGCGCCCCAACAGGTGGCAGCCCTTCGCGGACAGCTTGCTCTACAAAGAGCAAGTTGAGGGAGGCGTAAAAAGGAATTTCCCCAAAAAAAGAATTTCCCCACAGGGATCAATAAAGTTGTTATTATTATTATTATTATTATTATTATTATTATTATTATTATTATTATAAAACATCATCTAGAACAAGGGGGGGGGGATTATTAAAACCCAATTTAACAAATGAATAAAGTCCCATTAATTCAGTGAGCGTCAAGGACAAGGAGGAGAAAGGAAAAAAAAAAAAAAAACCTTCATGTATGTTTTAGGCCAGTGTTTGCCCACCTCATCCTCGCAAACTCCACATTTTTGCTCCCTCCCAGCACCTGCCAGACTACATTTTTGGTCCCAATTGGGAGCTGGAAGGGAACAAAAATGTGGACTTGAGTTGGAAAACACTTATGCCATAAAACCCTAATTATCCATTTTTTCATTTTGGAAAACATTAGGAAAGAGAGGAATGTGACACTAGTGTACTAAATCATTCTCAAAGCCATCTACACTGAAACTGGGCCCAAAGCCCAAGCGTCTGGAGGGGGAGAAACGGTGCATGATACTGACCTAGGAAGACCCGCCGCCTGGTGCTCAGCTCCGTGGCGACGCGGACGCTGGTGCACAGGTTGAGCATAATCAGCATGGTGACAATCATGATTATGCTTTGCCACAACAGGGGGGTCTCAAAATACCGGCCAAACCTGCAGGAAAGGAGACACGTGGGTGACAGAGTCACTGGCATGTTCAGGAAACCAAAGGTACAGAAGGAATACAAAAGGAAGCAAAGTGGAAGTTTATAAAGCCTTCAGAGGTTAATACAGAACACAAACACAGCCAGCACAAATCTAAGGGTTCAATTTCAAGAAAAAGGCTAAATCCCTGTTAGCGCGACACAAACTCTCCTTTATGCCCAATAAAGTCCTGACCAAACATTCCACAACTGAATTTTCATTCAGTACTGAACAAACATTTGCAAACCTCTCACTCCCGTCAGAGCACGGCTACATAATTCACGCTCTCCCTGGCTGTAGTTTACACACTTACTTCATAAAAAAAAAATAAATAAATAATAAAATGTTACAGCTCAACAACAAACAAGCCACTGCGAGAGGTGAAGCACCTCAGGAAGCTGCACTCCCCTAAAGAAAGTTTGGAAAAACAGGTGGCTCAGTGATGGGAGGCAAATGTAAAAACTGGCTTCAGCTTCAGATTTTCATTTCTCTGTCCAGAATATCTCAGTAACATTTTACTTGATGGGGAACCAATAAACTTAGCAAGGTTACTACTTAAGTTCAAATCATGAACAAATATAGTGACTGAATGAGACTTGAACCTTTATGACTGATTATTAATGAATTAACATGGGAAATGCATGTAACTAACACTTCTGGTTAATTAATACATTAAGAGTGTACTTGTGGGGGCACAAATACAGTCACACCAATATCTTTTCACCAAAAAAAGAATCTTACTCTTTTTGACAACCTATACCTTGTCATTATGTCTTTCAAAATAAAATTTATTAAAATGCAAATTTTTCTGTACATTTATCTTTCTGTAAATTTTATCTTTCACAGTCAGGAACAAGACAATTACCAGCCTTACACAAGATAAAGATGACATACGATAAAAAACAACAACTTTATTGATTACAAGGGGAAAGTCTTTTAAAGAAAGCCGACACACGGTACAGCTCACCGTATCTACAGTGGGCCAGCTAGACTGTGAAGGTCAGTCCAAAACCCTGGTACTGGAGGTGCAGAATATACCAAGACTGTAAGCATCACAACGAGCACATATGCAACTGCCCTGAACCGCCAAGACAATGACTGGAAAATCTCTAGCTGCCAGCTGGTTTAATGAGGCAGAAAATCTGAACAACCAGGTCTACTTAACGAAACGTTGGCAGGGTTGTGCATCAGGAGTTAGTTTTCATCATTAGCACAATTTTATTGCACATAATAGAAGCCTTTATGATCTACCATGAGTGATGAAAGCATTTCTTACTGGGCTATCAACTACAAAAACAAATTTCAAATTGCATACTACCGGAACAAAGTATCTGGGGCATTTGCGATGTTTACCCAGCAAACCAACGTCAAACCGTGCTGAGGTGGGGGAATAAGCGCCTACATGCTTCATGTGGGTTGAGATCTTACCCATAAGAGGGAGGATTTCCCACCTCCTTTAGGACTTATGTGCACTTATAACATTTTAACATTGTTACAGCGGTGACGGTTTCCAGCTTAAACCGCAGGTAAATGGACGCCTAAACCATTACGGGTTTTAAGCAAATCCTGTAATGTAACACTTAGAGTGGTTTATATAATAAACATACAAGACATGCTTCAGAGAATATTGCAACCACCTTGCATTTAATATCCTTAAACAATATTCAGGGTGACGAAGTATTTCGCTGTACAGCCTAATATCGGCAGGCCTAATGACAAAAGCACTATAAAATAAGACAGTTTCGATCGGCAATTACCTGAAGAGTATCCTCAGTATATTAGCCACCAGGAGAACTAGGCACACGTAGGAGGAGAAGCCCTCTGCGTTTTGGGTCCGTCGGATGTCCCGGTACTGGGGGATATAGGGTACGACCCCACCGAAGACCATGGCCCCGGCGGCGAACCATGACACCAACTGATTGAGCACATAAGTCAGCTGCTGAAAGAGTTCATCTTCCATTTTCAATCAATGCCCTAAAAAGCCCGGAGAGGTGATAAGCAATGGAGGGGGGTCTAACTGCGGCTTCCAAATCACTGGTACCAGGGTGCGATGCGTTTCCTGCTTTATTCACTGGTGGAATAAAGGCTTAGCGGATTGCCACCGACCAGTGGGAAACCATTTTATTTCCAAGCTGTCCGGCAAAATATCTATCTCAAATGAATATAGGTGGGAATTCTGTCCAATTCCCAAAGTTGAGTGGGAATTAAAGTGGGTTCAGATCCTGAACTTCATCGCATCGCTGCCATGCAAACAGGGCAGCATCCTGTAACGGAGAAAAGTACAGACTGAAGAAATATGACAAGCACTCCATAAACAAACACCCCAGAAATAGGAACGATACGATATTTAAAATAAAAATCAGTGGGTGCTTTGGTCAAGTAAAACCGACTCTTACCTGTAATTAAAAAGATCTTTATGTCGTGTTAAATAATGCAGAAATCAGGGGAGTGTAATATAATGCAGATCATTGTTAAGCATCAATGCACAGGGAACAACATTGGCGCACTGTCAAATGCAATGTAATGTAATTTTATACGAGGTCATTAATTCAAACTTGCCTTTATGCATCTAACCTCCTCACGGCTAGGCTCCCGGGTCCGTCCTTACGGCTAGCTACAGCGCCGGGCCGGCTATCGACCTAACACCCTCCGCTTGGAGACATCGACACACGAGAATGGTGAACTCACGGCCCCTTTGGTGCGGAGCAGGGCTGGAGAGTGAGACCCGGAACACACATCCTGCGACGGGCCAACCGCCACACGGGCAGCCAGTTTCTGCAACCGATTCCACGAAACCGAGCCGCGCTTCCGGGATACGTCACAGGCCGCCTCGCCGGGACGCCTTAGGGTCCTAAAGCACGTTTATGTTCATTGACATTCTGATTGGCTGGGAGAAACAGCTGGGGATCGCACAGTGTAGGGTTAAAGTTAAAAGCTGGGTGAGCGATGCGGGGAGAAACGCCCTGCTGCGATTGATCGGTTTTTCAGTGCAACATTTTAAATACAAAAGTAGCCCAATCGCAGAAGTTTCCGCATTTAGCTGTACAGCGTTTTGATTACATGGTGTTAAGATTGTCATGGCTTCTTATATTTTTATGATTTGTATGTGTGTGAGCAAGGTGTAATACATTATCTAATTACACATTTCGGTAGGACATTATTGGCGTTAAAGCAGCGCTAACTTTTTGCTGATGGTGCTTTTCTGGACAGCAGCTGTTGAAGATTGTGAATTCTGTTTTGGCATGAAGTCGTAGCTTTCCTTCGGTTATTTATTACCCTTGAGAATGATTTTACTTTAAAGGACGCATACAAACTGGATTTGCCTAAAAGACGCGATGGCTGAATCGAACTGGAATGCAGCTCAGGATTTAACAGATTTTGTAAGTCTGACTTTATATTCGGGGGTGAATGGAACCTAGGGGGACGGGGGGACGTGAACCCCCGATATCTAACCGAGGTCTAATTTAACTTCATTCCCCCAATAGAATTTTGTATTAAAATGATCAAGTTGTGTACCCACCAATAACACACTCTCTATGCTGTCGGTAACACTGACTCACATTGCTCCTTATTTTAATCTATTTAAATAACTCAGGTAGGCAACAGGAAAGTGCAACAATCGAACGAATATTATCTATATATACAACTTTTAACATGTTAAAGAGGGAAGCTTGCCATTTTTCGTTTGTTTTTGTTGTCACTTTGATTTACAACAATGAGATCATGCGGAATTACAGGTGTGCAAATGCAGCTAGTGAAACCAGCTATTCTAGAAAAAAGGTATATCGTGTAACGCTCTTGTTGGCTAATTGTGTTCGCTAAATTTTCTGTTCAGATGGAAACTACGATGCAGAAGCTTCAGAAAAAGTTTCAAGACGTGTCTGACCAGCTGGTCTCAAGAAATATCCTTAGCCCAATATCACTATTTCCACTGTAAATTGCAGTTTCAAATTAATGCCAGGTTTACTTGAAATATCTGGGGTTGGCGTGTGACTGAAGCGACTACATTCCTTAATGTACACACTGGACGAAATGGGAACCAGAATTGATGACTTGGAGAAGAATGTTGCTGATCTCATGAAACAGGCAGGGATGGAAGAGCCTCAATCTTCAAAATGACTTTTTGTACAGTCCATATACACGTACAAAATTTTAATGTTTGTAAATTGCTTGAAAAGTACAGAAATGTTCAATATTATTTTTTTAATGGAAATGAACCATAAGGTGAACAGAAATGCCTTTGGTGCTCAGTAACAGGAGTGAAGCGGTTACCAGCAGAAAAAAAAAGTATAAATTCAAAACCAAAACGTGTTAGCTGCATCTCACAAAGGTTTGTTTTCTTAAAAGGGATTCATTTTGTATTTGCAAATGCTTTAAACATTGGCTGCTTTGTAATGCACGACTACATCAGCACAATTTCACACAAGGACCAAACCCCACACATAGATATTCCTTTCTTGTAACATTCTAATTTGATCACTTTGCAGTTATTTAATAGAATGATACACAGAAAACATTTTTTTTTCCCCAAACAGTTTATTCTGACTGGAATCAATAACTTTTCCACCATTTTGCAAATTGCAAAGGATTCATTATGTAATAAAAAATACTTGAAAACATTGACCTGGTGCATTTCTTTCTACAAATCATATATTCAGACTTCACTTGCCCTAAATGTCCATAGTAAAATGACAAGCAGAGGGAAAAGGTCCTTAGTATCTGTATTTTGTTGAGTAGTCCTTTGGAGACACAACCAGACCTCTTCCTTTCCGTGCACCACGGTAAACTGTCTCCACAATGTCTATCATCTCCTGCTTGTCCTCCATAGTCCAGTTGATTTTGTTGTTGTTGCCTGTGCCCAGGTCAATCATGATGTGCTTGTTCCTGGGTGAAGAGAACATGAAGAACTAGACCAAACATTTCTATCACCTGGTTTTTACTAATGCAGGAACTTGAAATAATTGAAAAACACAGGGGCAGTCTTAAATCTCAATATAAAAAAATTAAATCAGAATCCTCAGTTTCAGTGAACAAACTTGACACGGTTATCATATTAAGGGAAAGTGATCACAATAATCGTAACAGCTTTTGTAAAAACATTTACTGTACCATATATTACACTGAAGGAGGAAGCAGAGCACTAACCTGAAAAAGAACATGACTGTGCAGGGGTCATACAACTCATACATCTTGTTGAAGTCAGGCACCTCGGTGATATCCACCAGGTAAATGACTGCAAAGTTTTTTACCTGAATAAGATAAATCAGATGTGTAACCACATACAACACATATATACATTCCTTATAATTTCCACCAGTTCAAACAACAGAATCTCTGAAAATAAAGTTTGAAATCAACTCGATCAGTGTTACGTGTCAATCTGAAAATTGTACACCTTACACAGTACTGGAAAATGTATTTAAATCTAACATGCACACCTTTTCGGCGATGCTGTACAAAACTTCGTCCATCTTCATACAAGTCGGGTCCCAGTCATGCCCGAATCGGATCACCAGAACTCTGTCCTCTTCGGACAGAATAGCTTGGTCAACTTGCCAGCCATTATGAAGATGCGGGAGCATGTACGACATCCTGATAGGGCCAAGCAATCAATTAATAAGGCGATCATGATATTGCATGTTGAATATTTAACGTCGTTTACTGGTCGTGATTCGATAAGTTATTTCCCCCTCCTCCTTCGTCCCCCTCTATAATAGTTACATACACCTAAGGTGATGATTCGGTTAATCGGATACTTGAATAAATCAAGCCTTGAGCTTATGACAAGCCTTACAAACGGTGTTATAGATCGCTTAACAAGGCAGACCGGTTTCCTGCGGTTACCGAGGTGTCCGAGCCCGAAAACCACTGACATTTCTAGAATGACGCTAGCGGGGCTCCAGCTAGCCGGCTAACCGAGAAACGACTAAAAATGCAGCAGTCCTTACCTTGCAAAGTTGCTAACAGATACTCGCTATCGACTGCTATTCGTTTTTATACGGAATCCTGATTGAAATCAAAAAACGGCCATGAAAGCACTAAACCTCCAAAATCGTTATAAACCTTTGAGACAGGACGCCACTAAACACAGCGGTTTTTAATGGTAGCCACGACGTTACGCCTGCGTTCGTCTACGTCATAAGTGTGAGACGGCGCCGCGACGTTCGACGGTTTAACTTTTGACTGGTCCGGGATCAGTTATACATTGTTTACTCCCGAATTACGATGCTCAGTAATTTTACAGATTAATTTTTAAAATGTAGATCTTGATTTGTAGGTATGACTCTACGTAATGTAGTTTTGGATCAGGGCAAACCAGGAAATTATTAAGATATACTGATGCAGCTATGAACGATAAAAAACAAAATCATGTAATGCATTTCCTGGGAAAATGTAAGCCTGTTTTTTGCGTTCTTTTGACCAGAGCTTCATCATAGGTTCAACACTTCTGAACCCATGGTAGGGGCGAAACTCTTATAAAAAGAATGCAAGCCATTAGCGTTAGAGCCTGATCTTTATTGTTTTGATTGTAGTGTATTGTCTACGAAACGATGATATCAATCACCTGAATAGGTAGAACAGCGGTAGCCAATTTTATCCAGAAAGGGCTGGTGTATATGCAGGTTTTTGGGATAACCTGTACGTAAGCTGTTCAAACCCAGGTGTGAGGACTCTTCAGCCAATCAGTTCTCTAATTAGTAATCTAATTAGGGAGTTGCAGCGAAAACCCGCATACACACCGGCCCTTTGCGGATAAGATTGGCCTCCACTGAGGTAGAACGTGGTATTCCAAGTCATCTGGAATTTTACAATTAACTTTACAAAGGGGTTTTCACAAACAGCTAATTTATGCCATGCAATAAAAAACGTCAGTGACTGTGATCATAGGGGAACAAAGCGGCTTAGCTGAGAGCAGACTTCACATGCTCTCTCTGGGTGTCCTCTCACATTCCAAACACGTGGTTTGACTGGATTAGTGTCTTCCATTTGCCTTCAGCATGTGATTATGTTTGATCACACTTTAAGTGTAGACCGCTATTAGTGCTCTACATTCTGGGATAAGGCGCTAAGAATCTTGGAAAAATCATGGATTTTAAGTGTCCTTGGTAATGGCATGTTTTTTCTCATATTTTAGGTTGCTTGGATCTGCACACAACAGTACTTATTTAGCTGAGAAACCTTTCAGTGCTTGCTGGTGTGTAAATCAGTGCCGTGGCAGTCCTACAGGAATAAAGAACTAGCCTTTCCATAATGCCAAATATTCAAGGGTTAGAAACAGAAGCAGGAGGTACCCCGTCTTTTAATGTAATCACATTTGAATGTTAGAAAATTGTAAATGTAACTTAGTAATATAACATCATTTATACTTCCTGCACATTTCCCCAGTTTCATTTAAATACAATCAGACAATCTAGTGCTTAATAAAAGTCCAATAAAATCATTTGAGTCCAGCTACCCCCATCTCCCGAAGCTCAGATAACACAAATAAATCCCTGAACGTGGTTCCTTCTATTCAGAAGTCCTTTAATCATTCCACAAATTTAACAACCCTTGATTCCACACTTTACCAGTCTGTATACTGACAAAAGTGATTTGTATAAAACTGACAGAAAAGGGGAAGTGGAAATGCGACATGAACGGCTGTGTTACCAACAAGACAAGGTTACCATCAAGCAGCGTGTGGGCAAGGCATTTATTTGTGAAATCAAATATTTCTTCTTGCTTAAGGGAAAAAAAAAATCAGGCATGTGCCAACCTTCAAATATGCTTTGGAGAATACAATTAAAATAATTTAACAAGCAACTATGTACGAACAGTCAACCAGACAGTGATGCAAATACATGCAACCGCCAATTAAGTGGATCATGTTATTTAGGACACTTACAAGACACATCTCTTCAGATTCTCACACACGATTGTTTAAACACCTTTACAGGTGTCTGTTGTATGGTTGGACCCTGTCACAGCTTATGCATATTATTCATTCCAAACTGATGCAGATTTACCACTGATCTTATTTGAACTCGGTGACCTTTTGAATTGCTTCAGAAGTTCCGTTTTAAAGGAGAGCTAATGCTTAAAACATTAGCAGATCAGGCTAACTGTAATGAGACAGATTATCACATTCCCTCCAGAAATTAAGATGCAAATCAGGCAGTTGTATGAAGTCCCATGTCATTCATCTTAAAAAAATATTCTCCGGACTTGTCAGATTAATTGATCGGTCCTGTCGAGCAGGTACACATGAATATAGCAACTCAAAAGACTAAATGGTAAGTGAAAATGAATCAAAGCTAAACATTTGTGTCACCCTGTCAGGTTTCAAAAACCACAACAGATTTCCTTATATAATAAAAAGCATAAGTGCGCAGTTACAAAAATGGCAGAGCACCCGTACTCCAATCACTAGGGGGCACTACTGCAGTCTGATCCATTATTTATGTACAAATATAAAACTTAAGATATCTGTATGAACATGAACTATAAAAAAGGATATTGACAATGTTTACCAATCACCTTCATGAACCCAATTCTAATTTCTCCATCATGGTTCTTTGCAAATATAAATAAGCATTATGACATGTACAGTGCATGAGCCCCCCCTTGTCACTGATAATGATCCAACAGAAAACCAGGAGACGGACAGAGGCTGGAGTATAGTTCAGCAGCACCCCAATTGCTTGACAATTTTTGGTCAAAAGATACTGAGACGAGAGAGAGAGAAAAAGATGGAGGCACGTGTTTCGGGATCTAAAATGACAACTTCTGCCATATTAAGCTTTTTGCTTTGTTGGTTGGCGGGGAACAATTTAACTTGCAAGTCAAGCTCACAGTGGGAAAAGTGCAAATTTTACAAACCTCTATCCAGTCATTGTAGAAAATGACAACAGTGGAGGGGAAAATGGTGATATCCATCACCGCAACGCCACCAACATTTAACATGTATTTAAATATACATATTACTTTATAAAAGGAAATAAGCTTCCAAAGCACAAAGCATGTCTTCAGAAATTGGCCTAAACAATTTACAACCATGAGCAGTGAGTGTGACATGGGAATTAAACTCGACAAGGTGCCAGTGCTGTTCAGCTGGCGACACAGAGACTTGCATTTGCCAAACACATGGCACATTCTACAAATACAGGATGGGAGGAAGAAGAGAAGCTGGCCTATCACACAGGAAACGTGCAGCGCGTGAAACCTTTAAGGTGTGAGATTAGTGAAGTCTTCCGTGACAGGTTTAAAAAAAAAAAAAAAGTTGCCACTATCATCATCTACCAATACTGTTTCGTTAACGGATCCGCAAAGTTTGTGCTTTACTGTTTAAAAATTTTGGTTAAGCCACCAAAAGGAAGCGGGAAGAAAATAAATAAATATATGGGTTTAATTGTCGTAATAAGATTAAATACAAAAAAAAACCTCACATGTAAAACATAAGTTGTGTTATAACAACATGCATTAGTTGGGATAACAGGAATACACTGGCCAACGCAGGTTCTTATTTCGTAAACAAAGTACATTTCAACTAATGAGTCGTTTCAAAATTATTGCTGAAAAACAAAAAAGCCAACTTAGAATCAAACTTATGAATATACAAGACAGATGCAGAGATGAAGCATCACAGAATGTAACATCTGCATTTCCCCCGCAATTTTTTCCCACAGTTCTAAACTGCTAATATACTTCACATCTGATAGGAAACATTGCCACATATTTTATAGAAAAGTGATATCTATATACTATACACATGTATTTTTTTTTCTCCTTTTTAAACAAACAGTCAGCTAGTACCTATTTAAGCAGCAGTTTTCGCCGAATCGACTTCCGGGATATGAAGGTCGTGCTTCACCTTCTTCAGTTCAGCCATGTTGAAGCCCAGCAGAATCGCCACTCGGTTTTTCCGGATCGCCTTCATGCACCTGGCGCGCTTGGTGCCGAAGTGCCAGGCCACGTCGCCTTTGTGCAACCAGAGGCGGCTGGCCAGGGCCTCGGCCTCCTGCCTGCTCAGGTAAGGTTTCCGATTGAAATATTCGGTGAGGAAATCCTTCCGCTCCTCGAAGGAATGCTTCTCGACTCCTGTAGGGTCCAGGACAAGAGGCACAGAGAGATCGGGCTGCACGGCGTTCCTCAGCGGTTCCACTCGCTGCCTCTTGGCTGCCCTGACATCCCGCTCTCTCTTGTTGGCCTCCATCGCCTCCCTGACGGCCATCTCCAGCCTAAGTTTGTTCTGTCTGTCCGAGTCCTTCTCTGGAGACTGCTGAACTGAAGTTACCGTAGAGCCCCGTGGCCGGGTGACCAGAGAGATCCTCTGGTCAGCCTTGTTTGCAGTCAGTGACGTCTGATTTTTGGGGTCTGGGTTTATCAGCCGTTCTACATCTTTGGCGGTCTTAGGTGCACACCTGCAGCGCTGGACGTGTATGGAGATGGCCTTGGGCGTGGTCTTCCCTGTGTATACTCCACTGCAGTAAATACACTTGAAAGCAGGGGTCTTCAGGATGGCATGGATGGTGGGCATTATGCAGTGGTTCAGCTTCAGATGCTCATGGTAAGCGTCTTCACTTCGAAGTTTCTCGGAGCAGAACGGACAGTCAGTGCTGGTGGTCTTCACGACCGACCGGCACACCGGCTGGACAGATGCCGGGAACATCTTCAGGAAGATCAGATCTAGCGACCCTGTGACGAGAGCCAAGTTCAGCTCGTGGTCACCAAGCAGCTCCTTAGGCGCGGTCGTGTTTATGTCGAAGTAGGGAAAGAGGAGATTGCCGTGGTCGTCGGTGTAGAGCCGGTACTCCCGCCTCATGAATTCACAACTGGCCTTCTGCGATGGGGTGTGCTCAGTGTTGGTATGTTCTATTAGCTGCTTTATGGAGTAGAACATTCCAGGACAGTACAAACAGTTCAAGCCATGGAGCAGGTGTTCAAAGAGACCTTTTTCTGACAGCAGGATTTTGCACATCAGGCATTTGACCGTCTTATCTGGCATCTTCTTTAAGAAGGGTGCGCGGGCGGCTAATCCTTGCGACTTGCTTTTGGGTGATGCCTTGTGAGCCACCTCTATGTGCACCTGATAGACATTGGGAGGGAAAAGCTCGTTACAAATCGGACACGTGATCCACTTCTTCGCTTCTTTGGAAGCAGGAGGGCAAATGAGATTGGATTCAGCGACGGGTTTATCTGGCGGAGGGAGGACGGTGGGATTACCTGCCACCGCGGGTACAGCTCCTTTGGCGATTGTCTGAATGTTACCAGACTGGACTGGCATGGTGACCTGCAGGGGCGCCAGGGTGTAGGTGGGCAAGCCGTTGACTTTGTTGCCAGTAGGGATGAGGTGGCTGAGGAGAGACTGGGACGTAAGCATGGTGCCCCTGGGAGGAGGCTGGTTCAGGGGCAGCCTCTGAGTCACCAGGAGCGGCTGTGGGCCCGGTGCTCGCAATCCTATGCTCCCCTGGACGTTGACTTGGACACCTGGGGGCAACAGGACCTGTCGAGGTTGCGGTTGTGCAGGTACCCCCACTGCGATGGGTAGGGGCTTGGGGGCATTCTGCGATATAGTCGAAAGGGACGCACCCACTGAATTTACAGCCAGAGAGCTGGCCAGACCCACTGTGGTGGGCAACGTGGCCACAATGCCCCTCGTTGGCTGAACGTTCTGGTGAGCGGCCATCATCGAACCAGGTCGCAGCAAGCCTTTGGCCTCTGCACTGGCTAGCTGCACCAGAGCAGAGGCCTGGGCCGGCAAAAAGGCCTGGTTCGTCCCCGGAGCACATACAAGAGTAGTTGTGTTTTGAGGAGTCCCATGTAATATCGTGCCGCTCAGGGTCGCGCCGGTGACCGGGCCTGCGTCCGACCGCTGAAGAGCCAGAGTCTTCACGGGCTGATGGTCGTTTTTCGCAGGAACCAGAGAAGTACTGTAGACAGGTTGCTGCATGGCCTTAGGTGCTAAACTGGGCAGCTGCTTCTTCGCGCTCTTAGGGTGTTCATACACCAAGGTGGAAATGTGCACATCCAGCTCTTTGTGCTTATCGGAGGACAGTATGTGGTAGATTAGATGTTCTGAGCTCTCTGCACACAGCAGACACACCTTGCAGTAAAACTTAGAGCCCTTGGGACTGCTGGCGTTTTGTTCACGCTCTGTCCGCTGTCCAAAGTAACGGTCCAGCAGCGAGACGTAGTGATTCACTAAGATGTGCTTCTTCATGCAATACAGCAGCGAATCCTGATAAGCACATCTTCGACATGTGTACCGGTCCACGTTGCCGACACCCGTGACCATAGGTGTCGACGTGGATGCTGGCCCATGCATAATGGACTTCACTGAGGTGCCATGAAAGATTCTCAAGTGCTTGGCGAGGACATTCGGGTGCCCGACAAACGCGCACACAGGGCAGTTGACGAGCTGGCCTAGGTTCAGCTCTCTTGCATGCCATCGCTGGACATGGTTCCGGTAGCCGTTCCAGGTCCGCGTAGAGAACCGGCAGAGGCTGCAGCACAGGGCCTGACTGCGATAGCGCCACTGAAAGGAGGGGAGGAGAAACTATTTCACTTCCACCCTTATGCATTATCTGTAGTTAAAGAGCAATGTGACCAAAAATATCACAGTCAAACCAATTTTACATTTTGCAATAATGCTAAAATGCACCACAAATAAGCCTCAACACGTGTATGGATTAAAGAAGTATATACACAGTACTGCCTAAGACTTTTGCACACCTGTACATTTGGAACAACTAAAACCATCATAAAATACTATTCTGTAGTGTACAGAATAATAATGTAATTCAGCAACTAACACACAACGACGGTTTGTCAGTTTTAAGTAACCCATCCATCCATATATAGATCCTCGCATTACATGCAATTTAGAAACGTACAGTAAACATGCAAATTGACATTTGTGGGCTACAGGATAAAATATTCGTGCCCAGGAGAAACCTGCAACATCGGGAGAATGTGCAAACTGCACAGACCCACGGCTCCAGAGCGTGAGGCCACAATATCCAAGAGCTACAGGTTGTTGGAAGTAAATCGCACACCTGAGGGAAACTGTGACGTGAACAGACTACATGACATATTTCTCCTTAAGCATGATCTATGCACAGATAAAACCCTCTGTCCTTTTTCCTGGGTATGCTATGCACAAACATACCTTTTTACGGCGCTTTCCGTTAAAACCGTCTGTGAAATCCACCCACTCGGTGTCATGAAAAGTTTTATCATTAGTGTCAGAGTTCTGAAGCTCCTGTCACGGGGGAGTGGGGGGGGTGGGGGTGGGAGAGACACTCAGCTTTCGCAAAACTCACAGAAACCTTTTGCAACAACTCATCTGACAACAAAGACAAAACAATCAAGTGAAATGTGGATGGTTATTTCCCAATAAAAACAATGCAAGATGCACAATATTTTCCATTCAGTCTTCATAAAAAAAATCCCATTAAAAAAACTCCCCCGTTAAAAGCCAATGTGCCATGTAGCTGTGCCTCAGTAACAGATGGTATGTTTGTCATGTAGCTGTGCCTCAGTAACAGATGGTATGTTTGTCATGTAGCTGTGCCTCAGTAACAGATGATATGTTTGTCATGTAGCTGTGCCTCAGTAACACACGGCACGACTGGCTGCTGTTCCGGCCACAGCTTCTGGAGCAGATTAAGTGTAAAACAGCTGCTCCCATTCCAGAGCAAATCTAAAACCTTGACTGAATGGTCAAGATGTAAGTATAGCTGAGTATTTGTGCCAGACAGCTCTGAGATGGTTAGTTTGGACAAGCCAAAAATGGTTAAAATACTGAACAAGGAAGTGCAGCAACCCAATCTCTAAGTCTAAATCCGATCTGAACTTCACGAGGGAGGGAGGCAAAACGTTTTAAAAGACAACAACATTTTAACTGCCATATTACCTCAATGCAAGTAACTTCAATATAAATGTAAATGAATGCAAGGGGGACACTTACCTCCAGTAAGACTTTACAGCTGTCAAGTCCAATATCATACAGAATATTTTTTACTGATTTTCTTGGCTTTCGTATTCTTTCCAAATTTTCCACAGGAAGCTGATACATCTTTTATTGCCTATAACAAAAACAGACAACAATTAACAATTAAAAAAAAAAAAAAAAAAAAACTTTGACACACTAAGCGAAAACCTGTATATGCTGCATTAGTCTGCATTAGTCTGTACTGTAATTCCTGTTTGCATTCCCAGAGCCCACAAGAATTAATTAACCCAGGAACTAAGACATCAGTTTCACGACTAAAATTCACACAGTCAACTTCCATAATCTGGTAACAATCAAAAGATAACCACAGCATTTTTTACAAATTGCGCATTGAAAGTGAAGCGCATTGAGACAATGTAATGTTGTGATAACGCGCTATATAAATAAAATTGCATTGCATTGCATTGCAAATTCCTTCAGACATTTTATATGACTGCAAACTCTGCATTAACCTGTTCTATTGGCTTGTGCAAACAGAATTTCAGATCCTGAGATATTTTAATTGGTAGATTAACAATTGAAATGCACATTGATGTAACTCACAGCAACGTTCAAGTTAACTGAGCTTGTTCCTGTACAGCAATTAATGCTCCTCACAGACTGGGACATCAGTGCTCAGAGTAAAAGTACAAGATTTTATTCATCACAATACCTTCTGAATTGTCTAAACACCTGAAGTCCATTATTAATTACAGGCAAGCCAATTTAAAGCCAGATAAACTCTAATGACTGTGTGATTTACTATCAACATAGGAAATGAAACAATTACTCCTCCCAGCAGCCCAAACCAATCAGAAGGCACTACAGCCAGATGGCATCACCTGATTGGACAGCATTCATACCAATCAAAGGCAGCTTCATGCTCTAACAGATGGGGAGAATGCAGCAAGGTCTTATTACAGCCACACGTCAAAGTCTGCTGTGTGGATGCCTTGTTTATAAGATGACTTTCCGTTTTAAGTGCTTTACCCATCACATTATGCTTCATTGTAAAAATATGCATCAAAACTGGTACGAACAATTGACCTAGAAGTAAATGTTGTACAGAACATAATGCCATGACATTGTTGAATTTACTTAAAATAAAAAATGGGAAAATCAAAAAAACCTAGAATTCATCATGTTGGATGATTTTGTACTATGCATTTCATTTCAGATAATGAGAATTTCCAAAGCAATTCACAGCAGATAATGTGGGCTTGCTGGGATTTGAACCTACAACCTTTGTATATCAAATACACCACTCACACATTGATTTTGCAAACAAATGCAGTTCAGATTGTACAGTGTAAAAACATTTATCAGGCATACACAAACCAGTGAACAATGATTGTGATCACAAAAATAAAAATACAGTCTGTGATGAGACTGATAAAATATTGTCTACTTATATAGTATACTCAGACCTCACATGATCAAATCGTGAGTGTTAACATTCCAGCACTCTGGACAGATCTCATCACCCCCTAAAAATGTAAATGTGTCCAGTGGAAACAGATATTAACTTGTATCCCTCACTCATACCGCAACCGTTACTTCCATGGGCTTGGAGGCAAAGTCACTTCCTAAAAATGTTCGACATTTAAACCAACTTCTTGCATTGTGCAAAAGTGGCTATATAATGGTGTGTTTCCCTACACTTTATTGCACACATTTGCACTTACCAGTACAAATTCAGAGTTCTGTATCGGTACAGGCATCTCAAAATAATTTGGTAAATGTCAAATAACGTCAAAAGCTGTACAAATGCACTGCTGAGTGCTAGTCATCCTGACCATGTAGCTAAAGCGCAAATACAAAATATTGCACTTAGGCAAACATGTTCACTCTTGCCGCAGGAAATTTTGATTCTTCATAATTACAGTTAAGACGCTGTGATTTTGAAACTCAGTCTTTCTTGGCTTTGGTCGGGAGTTGAGGGGAAAAAAAGTCTCTATTTAAAATATGCATCGCAAGTATGTTTCATCCACAAACTCTGCGTTCGCCCAGCGCGCACAAATTTGGTGAGTGCAAGTAAAGTTTAACAGCTACTTTGTACCACCAGAAAGTCAAAATGTAAAAGGGATCTACAAACTCAGTGTACTATTTCATACTGAAGAAGGGAGGGGAAAAAAAAAGACATGAAACATTGTATATAAACTGGCGAGCCTGGATGCTAACACACAGCCACGGATCTGCAGTAAGAACTGTGAACGCCAGACAGCTGCTGTATCTGAACAGCCTACCGGCTACCTGTGCCGAGGGGCCGGCCTCGGTGTGCCAGAGGTCTGCCTTAGCGCCCCATTCCTGCAGCTAGTTGGCCAGCCGAACGGGCGGCGTTACCTCGCGCGCGCAGGCAGCGCTCGCGCTCGCTCACGGTCTATTCTCACCAATCCACGAGCGCCTCTTCGCCGGTGTCAGCGTAGGACGGGCTCAAACCGTTGTACGCACCGAGTCCTCGTGCTCCCCCAAAACGACGCGCCGTCGCCGATGATAGTAAAAATTGCACAATTATCAAGCTTCAGTTGCTCTTATTTTTTTTATTATGCTGCATCACCCTTCCCTTGAAAGGAAAAATGGCGCTCGCGATAACCAGGAAATGACGTCTGGCCTCCAATTTGCATATTGAGAAGCTGACCAATAATATAAGGGCTACTCGATTACTGAATAAAGTTGGGAATTTCATTTAATCTCATCACAGAGCTTATTAATACAATTCTGTTTACCTCCAGTGACCTGCTTGCCACCTTGATTGACTTGTTAATTACTGTCAATTGAGCCAATCTCCTGTGGTTGGATGAAAAAATGCTGAGTGGGCGTGTCTAAAGGGAAACCTAGATCTGAAGGTGTCACGTGGTATATGTCAAGCCAAGCATTTTTGGTAACTGGGGCAGGTGGGAGGGTCAGGAAGCATTTTGTGATGACATCATATCTTGCCATTTCTTATTAGCCAATGATAAAGCTATATAGGGGGAGCTATTGAGCTAGCTAGTTTTTCGAATTCTTTGCATAAAATATTAGGATCTATGTTTTAGGGTATTGGGACTACATTATTTGATCATCATGAATATATTATGTTCAAATTATAATTACGATTACATATAGTATTTGTATATTAGTTACAAGTAGCTAAATGCACATATTGGATATTTCTGCTACACCAATGGTATAAGTTCATATATGCATTCTTACACAAACTGCAGTATAACATATAAAGTTTAATTTGATCTTGGTGCTTTCAATTTGATTTAAAGGGCACAGATTTATAACATTTGAACGTATATCGCTGTTCTGTGAACGTAATCATGACACTAGAGAGTTTCTCTTCAAAAGGCTCATCTGGCATAAAACAGGATGTCCAAAAAACTAAATTTAAATGAAACAATGGTTTATTTGCCATTTGCTCAAGTGCAGGTACATTGGAGCGCTCCTTTTTGCATTTCCCATCTTGCTCTGCTTTGAGACATACACATATATACATTTATACAGTGAGGCTTGGGGTTGTATATTATTTCATGTATCAACGGAAATAGTTTCAGAAGTGATTACAGCATATACCAAAACATGAACAAACTGCACTGGCAAAAAGCAACAGTTGTCTTAGGTTAAAGTTCAATGACAGGGATAGAGGGACACTTAATAATACAGCTGTCAAAGGTATGGCCTTCAAAATGAGCACCGAAGCGGCGCCTCTATAGCACAGTCTGTCGAAATATGTCTCGAATCTCATAGGTTTCACAGCAGGGCTGCACAAATACATAAACCCTGCCGAGGAAAGAAAAATGTGATGCTGTACGATGAGTCATCTTTCACAGATTTACTCAAGCTATTGGTTAAAAGATTCAGAACACCCCCAGTTTTCCACTTTTATTGAAATTTTAACTGTTCAAGTGCAGTGAAGGACCTGAAATGGTACAAAGGTAAGCTGTAAACTGCCAGAGAGTTAATAAAAGGTTTAGGTCACCAAAAACTGAAAAATAATGTAAATTTCAGACTTATAAGAAAGGCCCTTACAGGAAATAAGTAATATGTACTTAGAACCGTTCTGCATCAATTGAAGCAAACTAAGCTCTGAAATGAAACCTCTGCAGGTGTCCATACTTTTGCTGATTACCTATAAACAATTGGCCTGTATTACATTTTATACATTAGGCAAACATTTGTGTCCATAGCAATGTAGCGTGAAGGCAGATAGCCTTCCAATGAAGGCCCAGGTACAAGTGTACGGAGTGCTGGAGCAAGAACAGCTTCTAGCCTATTCACGGGCCAGAAGTGTAGCATAAGACATTCAGTCATACTTTACATTTGTTTTCATAATTCATTCATTACAATTCATAGGGCATTCAGTGCATCTTCATAAGGCATTCAGAGAACATTCATAAGCAACATGTAAGTATACCTTAACATCTTAATATACCTTAATAGCTTTAATTTACGTTAATAACGTTATATAACTATATGATTACATTAAATTAAATAATCATATAATGTGTTAGTGAGCACAGTTTCCTACACACGTGTTTCCCAGCCCAGTCCTCAGGGACCCCTATACAGTCCATGTTTTTGCTCCTACCAGAAGCTGGGAGGGAGCAAAAATGTGAACTATCCAATGGGTCGCAGAGGACTGGCTTGGGAACCATTGTCCTACACCATCAAAAGGCACTTGGAAACTGGAGGAAACAGAGAGACTGTCACCCTGATCCAAAAGGGCTACCCCACCATTTTACAATGGCAGTCAAGTACCCTCAGGTCTACATTTAGTTGGTTCATCCTACAGAAATATGATGACCCAAAACATACCACCAGGCTACGTCAGAACCAGGTTAGGAGAAAATAAGAAGGCTCTTGGCATCAAATAATGGGACACACATGGACGGAACCCCATCAAGCTGGATTGGGATGAACTGGACCGAAGCGTTAAGCCTGACATTCCACTATTCAGCAGGGGTAAAATTAGCCATAACCCTGCCCACCCAGTTGGCAAAATTTACGGCCAGCACCCCAAATCCCCCCCATTCAGGTATTTTCCGATAAATTACAACTCTCTCTCCCCCCCCCCCGGGTGTCTCTCATCCACCGCACTGAAATTTATTGTATAAATAATACGCCACGATTGTGTTTGGCTCTTTATAATTGCAAAAAGTGGCAGCTTTGATGAATCAAGAACTTAGGTAAAACTGTTAAAAAAGACTCCGTTATTCATTTATTTACAGTTGTTTATTTGTTATTGTTGGATTAATTTAACAATCCATTAAGACGTTAAACTCTTTACATTTTAATAAAAACTGGAAAAATGTAGGTGTTCTAAAGGGGGGCGTAGACTACAGATGAAATCGACAGAATCAATGTCATTTTAGCAAGACGATGAGTCATCATCGCTGCAATGATCACCGTTTATCTGCACCACCTGTGCCAGGTCCCCAAGGCGAACTCTTTCGTTCGTCCTCATCACACATACTGTCCACGATTGGCTGACAAAAATGTGACACCACGGGGTTGGTCAGCAGGACTGATTACGTGTATTATCAGCATGCTTTATGCTACACCGCGTGTATCTTAAAATAGTGCATGTCACTACAGGATCTGAGCTAACCGTGGAATTGAATCACGCATGCGCTGCCGATCTCAGTGAACCGCAAAATATTGAAGCATTAAAACTATTCAAGAAGTAAATGGCTTTAGACCATCTGCCAAACCTGCACCCTTAACAATTATAGAAAATTAAACTCACCTCATGTATTTGCATGCATTTTCATAAAATGGCTGATTACCTTTAATTGTCTGTATTGACACCGGGATAGCCCCTCGGTTGCTTTTGTATTTGGCCCTCGCTGTTGGTGCACATGTGACTCAAATCTGCGGTTGACTCAGATCAGTGACTGCATAAATTGATATGCAGTAGAGTCCGCTTACAGCAATCACGTTTGCCTCGGTGAAGTTGATTATCGTTATAACCCCCCCTCCCCCTTTTCTTTATGTCTCAGGTAGATTACCATTCTACTGATATTTCTATACTAGACTGCATGAATATAAGGCAATTGAACGGACAACGTCGCTATTTACAAAATTTTATTGACTGTTTCTAATACAATATAGGTGTTTCAAAGACTTTTCAAATTACAGTCCTGTACAAATTAAATGGTTGAACTATGTATAATTCAAATGCGCTATAATACTGCAGCACCCGCAGCATCTGCATGTCCCTGCATGTCTCGCGAGCTCCTATATATGGTGTCATGTCACGGGCAAGGACAGGGGCAAAGGCAGGCGTGGGGAAAAACCAAAAGGAGCTTTATTAAAGGGAACTATCATACAGGCAGAGCAAATGAAATAGACCACGAGGGGTCAAATCGGGGTAAGGAGGATTAGGCAGAAACACTAGACATTGCGCCCTCTGAGGAGCACAACAGAGAGTGACATCAATGACCAAACCGGGGAGCACAGGACTAAGAGGCAATCACACATCACTAACGAGGGAATAGAGGTAGCCGGAGTGAGTCACAAGAATGTTGAAACCAGAGGTTAGACAAATTAGTAACTAGGGAGAGAACGAGAGGGACAGGGATGCAGGGCGTGACATATAGCCCCTGTTTGTATTTTTTAGTGTAGGTACTTGTGCTGTGTGGCCGGTTGTCACGTGTGCGTTTTACTGTGGTTGTACTCTGTTCTTGCCTGATCCTCGTGTCTGGGCCATTGTGTAATTACCCTCCGTGTGTGTGCCTAATTACCGTCCTTCAGAGGTGGACATTTCAGGTCCAGAAAGTAAAATTCCAAACCAGGATTTTGTTTCAACCAACTAGTTGCGTACTCTGTGACTATGACTCTATTGGTTTTTCAATCATTGGTTGGTTGAAACAAAATCCTGGTTTGGATTTTTACTTTCTGGACCTGAAATGTCCACCTCTGCCGTCCTTAGTGTAACTTTCCTGTCATTCATGGCATTCGTGTTATTGTTGCTTTTTGTGTGGTCCCTTTAAGGAGAAGCATAAAGAACAACTTCGTGTCAGTCCGCTTTTCGTCGTTTTCATTCGCTGCTGCGATTCTTAATTTGTCTGATCGACAACGCGTTTTACATTTTAACATGTATAGTGATTTTTTGGGGAATCTGTCAGGATCAGCCCTATGACTTAATTACCTGAACATCATTTTAATGCAATTAATGTTGAAAAATTGTTTTCTAATAAAATATCATTTTATTATTATGCGAACACGACATCCATCCTCGAACCCATGACCTTTAAAGCGTAAAATCATGGCGCTAATCGCAGCGCTACCAATCCCGTTGTTTGCATTTACATAGTCTTAGTTGTTGTGGTAGTTGTAGTACTGGGATAATGTTCTGGGAACATTAGTTAAACTGGACACTTTGAACATACCATACCGCAGAGGTGGAGATTTCAGGTCCAGAAAGTACAAATCCAGACCAGGATTTTGTTTCAACCAACCAGTTGAGTACTCT
>JAODKE010000051.1:20585576-20602542 GCA_026779605.1 Mormyrus hasselquistii
TTGTACTCAAGTGGTTGGTTGAAACAAAATCCTGGTCTGGATTTGTACTTTCTGGACCTGAAATCTCCACCTCTGCCATACCGTAATCGTATCTTAATCGTAGCTGTCATAACTGCTCCCTCGTTAGTGATGTATGATTGCCTCTTAGTCCTGTGCTCCCCGGTCTGGTCATTGATGTCGCTCTCTGTTGCGCTCCCTCTAGGGTTGGAATGTGATGTAATACGAACCGGGTGGCGGCAGCCTTTTAAGTACGTGACAGATTGTTCTTGCCAACATGTTTCATTTTGTTTTGTCCGGAGGTCCAGGAGCAGCTGAAAACAAAAAGCAATGCGTCTGTTGACGTCTCCAATTAGCAAAACCTAAGAGACGATTATTTACACATAAATATGAGAAATAAATAAAAAACTGAGAATGCATCATAACAATGGTAATGAAGCCAATCTTGTGTTATGTGAGTGGCTGCTTGTCAGCAGGGCCTACAAAGGCTACACAGATCGCTTACAATGAAGGTCCCTGAATTCTGAGTCTCAGAGTTTCAGATCCACTGCCTGCATCATGTCCCTTCTGCCAGTCGCTGCCCCCCGATTTCTATCAGCTGCACTTCATCCCAGTGATAACCAAGCCCAGGGGGGGCCAATCTTATCCGCAAAGGGCCGGTGTGTATGCAGGTTTTCGCCGCAACTCCCCAATTAGGTCACTAATTAGAGGATGGATTGGCTGAAGAGTCCTCACACCTGGGTTTTAACAGCTGACCTACAGGTTATCCCAAAACCACACCGGCCTGAGTGTGAAAAGCCGGCTCTGTGCGTGATCGGGTCATGCACACCGGCCTGAGTGTGAGGAGCTGGCTCTGTGCGTGATCGGGTCTTTTTGATTCCAGCTTGTATTTCTGGTTTTCTGGTGCATTGTGACCTACGCATTCACCCCAATGTTGTGCTGCTGCCTGATACTGAGCAGGTTGATTCCTCGCTCTCCCTCCTTGCAGGAAGAGCTGGGCTACCTCCCTGCACCACCAGCATAGCTCAGGTCTTCATTCTCCAGGCCTTCCTCCAACATTTCTGAAGAGTGGAGTTTTTCTCCACTCCTCCCAGGGCAGAGATGTCTGCAATCCTCTCCATCCCATTGAGTTGTGGACTCTGGCTGTAGTCAGTGGCTGGAGAAAGCTAGGTCCTCTCAGTGCTTACTGTTGGGCTGCATTCATGCCCTCAGAACTGTAGGCAGAGATTGTGTGCCTACCAGGGAAGAAGCTCTTCTTGATCTTGTTTTCTCTAATAACCAGAATAGGATTAAAATTAGAGGTTTTAGAACCACTGGACAGTAGAGATCATAACATGGTTAAATTCGAGGTTAATTTTAGTGTCTGAAGAGCAAAGTCCAAAACAAAAGTATATAACATTAGGAAGGCTGACTTTAATGGGATGAGACTGAATCTAGAAACTGTAAACTGAATGGAGTTAAATAGTAAAACAGTTGAAGAGGCATGGGAATTTTTTAAAAGCACATTGTTGCAAGTGCAAGAGGACTTCATACCTGTTTCCAGCAAAACGAAATCTAGGAAACTACAACCAAGGTTGTTTACTATGGAAATTAAGAATAAAGTCAGTAGGAAAATGGCTCTGTTCCACAAATGGAAAATAACTAATGATTTCAAAATAAGCAGGAGTATCTAAGTCTACAGGTTGAGTAAAAAAATAACATTAGACTCTGAAAGACGAATGTCAGGTTACATTGGATGACATTAAAAGTTAGTTCCAATATTTTACCTTCAAAAGAGCTCTAAAACCTGAAATGACTAAGTTGCAGGTTAGTAAGGGCCTTATAATTGAAATTGATATAGTAAATGAGTTTAATTATTTTACACAGGTGTTCACAGTAGAGAATATGAGGAACTTACCACCATTTAGTTTGAATGCAGGGTCATGACCAATATACTGTATGTATAACTGAGGCTGATGTGGTACAAAGCCTAGCTAAACTTAGAATAAATAAATTGCAGGGCCCTATTGGCATTTTACCTATAGTTTTAAGAGATAATGGATAATCTTAATCAACCTTTAACTGTACTATTCCAGAAATCCCTATCTGCTGGTGTGGTACCTTCTGACTGGAAGCATAGTAATATAACACCTATATTCAAAAAAGGGGATAGAAGTAATCCAGCAAACTATAGGCCAATCAGTTTAACTAGCATTACTGGAAAAATAATGGAAGCTATAATCCAAGTGAAAATGGTACATTACCTGGATTCAAATAACATTCTGAGGGATAGCCAACATGAATTTAGGAGAGGTGGGTCCTGATTAACTAATTTACTTGAGTTCTTTAAGGAAGCTACTGTATAAGAGAAATTGATCACAAAAAGGCCTACGATGCGATCTACTTAGAACTGTAGCGGCTTGGAAGCAACGGATAGTTATTACAGGCACAATATTACAGTGGGCCTGCATTCATAGTGGGGTACCGCATGGTTCAATTTTAGGACCTCTATTGTTTCTAATTTACATTAATGATATTGACACGAATACATGCAGTAAACTGGTTACATTTGCAGATGACACCAAGGTGGGTGGTGTAGCAGATACTGATCTAGCAGCACAGAGGCTACAACGGGATTTTGATTTAATTAGCAACTGGACTGAGGTAATCCATGCAGGGATTAGAAATACAAAGTACATATAATTTATGGGTTCCACTGAAATAAAGGTAGCTGATTATGAGAAAGACCTCGGTGTGTACTAATTAGCCTAATTAAATCATGATCCCATTGTAGCCTCTGTGCTGCTAGATCAGTATCTGCTACACCGCCCACCTTGGTGTCGTCTGCAATGGGCTCACCACCTGTAGGAGGGGCCATAGGAGTCGGGTGCAGTGTGAGTTGGGCAGTTGCCAAAGGCGGGGACCTTGGTGGTCTGATAGTTAGCTGCAGAAGCTAGCTCTAGGGACATGGAATGTCACCACTCTGACGGGGAAGGAGCCTGAGCTGGTGCGCGAGGCGGTGAAGTTCCAACTAGATATAGCCGGGCTCACCTCGACGCACGACTTGGGCTCTGAAACTAGTCTCCTCAAAGGGGGTTGGACCCTCTTCAATTCTGGAGTTGCTTGCGGGGAGAGGCGCCGGGCAGGGGTGGGCATACTTATTGCCCCCTGGCTGGGTGCCTGCACATTGGGGTTTACTGCAGTGGATGAGAGGGTAGCCTCTCTTCTCCTTCTGGTAGGTGGACGGGAGCTGACTGTTGTTTGCACTTATGCGTTGAGCGACAGTTCAGAATACCCACCCTTTTTGGAGTCCTTGGAAGGGGTGTTGGAGAGGGGTCATCCAACCAGTGTACAGGCCAGCCATGATGTCCAGCAACTTTAGGGGGTTCCCGTGAAGTCTCAGGAAGTCCCACAGGGCAACTCAATCAACTGAGTCAAAGGCTTTATGAAAATCAACAAAGGCAGCAGAGAAACTCTACCGATATTCATGTTTGTGTTTGATGAGAACCTTTAGTGCCAGGATATGTTTGAAGGTGTAAAAGCAGAATGCTCCAGTCGCTGGTAAGCGAGCAAGTGATCATGGATCCTGTCGAGTATGAGACTAGCAAGGACCTTATTTAGCACTGAGAGCAGTGTTATACCCCTATAGTTGTCACAATCCAAGTGATCGCCTATCCTTTTTCAGATAGGAACAACAACAAGTCCTGTTTTCCAGTCAGTTGGGATGACTTTGGAAACAAAGATTGCTTGCAATGCCAGGAGGACCGCCTTACCACCAGTGTGCAAACGTCCCTACTAAGAGGCTATTATAGTAGCAAAACTATTTGCAAATGTGTATGGAGAGTTGTGTGACTGCATCTCAATCCGAATGTGCGTAATCAGATTTGTAAATGTGCAAAAGAATTTGTAAAAGCATACTGAGCTTTGTAAATGTGTACAGGAATCTGTAAATGTGTATTCAGAATCCACATGCATAATCTGATTCGAATGCGTAATGAAATTTGGAAGTATACTGATATTTGTACGTGTTTGAACAATCTGTAAATGCGTACACAGGTATTAATGGCTCAAAAGTCTAAGTATTCTGCTCCAAGAGCTGTACAGTATATACCAACAAATCATCAATTGCAACGCAGCCGGACCTCTCAATTAGCTGTTTTTTTTTTACACGTGATTTTTGCTACACTTGGCAGTGGCAGATCTGCAAATGTGTGTGGAGAGTTTTGTATGAAAGGGATTAGGGCTAAGCCCTGTCCCAATCACAAGCTTTTGAGGGCCTACCTATGCATCCCCGTTGGGTATAAACCATGAGACCTCTCCATACGGGCCACTGAATTATGTCTGACTTGGAACAAATTAAGTTAAAATGTCTTTTACTAACTGGCACCGGCCATTACCCACACGACACACTCTAGTCAAGTGACTGCTTCCAATCAGTCATAGATATTTATCATAGCCATTTATGTCTTATACCTTATGCATTCAGCCAGCAGGGCAGACATTTTAAAAAACAACTACTCAATTAAAAATATAAAAAAAATGACTTTATTCATATAAAAACTGCAAATATATAAATTATTTATAAATATATTATGATTCCCAGTCCTGCTGCTCCCATACAGTATGGGTGTTATAACTGTCCCATCCCAATCACGTGATCAAAATAAAAAATTACTCCACTCACAAAAAATACCTGCAATTTTCAGAAATACTCTTCTTCTTAAAAGTGTGTTGCTGCACCTGCATTAACCATCCACTGGGTCTCTCAAGATAGCAACATGCAATAGTCAAATAAAATGCTTTTCTGTTTTCATGCCCCTTAAGCCTTTGCATTTTCATTATTGATTAATCTCATATGTATAGGAAGCAGCATTATCGCAACGAAAGGGCTCATTGCATGAGATTTTTTGTGCATGGGCGCTAACCAGGTGTAATTTCTCTTGCGGTTTAGTTTGAGTTATTATGAGGCTGTTATTGGCTGGGTTATACCACCTTCTGAGGGCCCCCTTGACTTGCCAGGCAATTTCACTTGGCCTTAAATGGGGGGCTCTGGCGGTGATGCTCATCTAGGGCAATACATTGGCTTGGACTGGTACTGAGTGCAAGGAATTCTCTATTGGTGATTGCCAAGTGTTTCCTTATCTCCCAGTTCTGTTCTTTTTTCCTGAGCTTCGTACTGTGTTAAGGCAGATTTATACACCTGATTTATACGCCATGGGCTATGCTGCTTCAAACATTTATTCATCTGTGCTGGTTTATCTGGTTCGCTCTGCAGTTACACCACCAAAACTCTAGTTGGCTGAATGTGGGGGTCTACATTTCACTACAAGATGTTTACCGTCATAGAAAACAAAATTTAGCAAGCTTTGTGATGTCATTTACCCCCGCTGCTTTTGCATGAGTTCTGCATATGCTCTCCGAACCAATCATAATGATCTTCATTCTTGCCATTTAAATTGCTCATAGATGGGTTTGTGAGAAATTTATTTTAGTGCAAAAAAATTAGACACCTGAAATATTCCAATATCGTGCAACTGTAGCATGAATGGCAGCTACCATGGCAGAAACACCAGATTAGCAAAGACTTAAACACAACTCATCCTACACTTAAATCCCTCCTAGCTACAAACAAACAAAACATTTATATTAACTATGCTGTCCCTAAGGCGCAGAGTCTACACAGAAGTACAGAGCTGAAATCTGAAAAAGCAGTCTGGCGTAGCTCCCCTGCTGCTCCAGATGAGTCAGGGCAGTGTGAAGGACTGTGGCCACAGCATCCTCTGTGGATCTCTTCGCCTTGTAAGCAAATTGGAAAAATATGCCGAGTGGGAGATAGGGGTCCCACGATAAAATATGGTAGTGATTGCCCTAACAATTTTGTGTGGTTTCTCCTTGTGAGATGGATACATGATTCACGCACTGGAAACCAATTAAATCAACATTATCCAATCATACCCTATTGCAAATTAGTCTCTTCTTGACATTTTCATCTTGTTCCATTCGTTGACGAGAGTCAGTGGCATCATAGATTCATTTTTATTATTGTCATGTTTTCTTAACTGAAAAATCTTTTCAGTTCCTGTCACAGTTCTTGTCAACAAAATCATCACTAGTCATAAGGGTGGGTGATGGTACATGCAGCCATTTTGTGGGATGATTGCTCTGCATGGTTATACAAAGGCCAGAGAATACGAGGTCATTTTATTCAAACATGTCTACTCTATGGGACAGACGCTGTTCCATCATGATGTTCCCACTCACACTGCTAAAAATATTCAAGAGTGGTTTCATTAACACCAGTACACTTTCCAGACCATTCCCATTCATCCAACATAAACATCCTTGAACCTTCTTAGGAAGCGCAGAGTGTGAAGTAGATCTCTATCTCGTTGAGGCCTCAAGGAAGTGTAGGCTTCCCTTTTTGAAGAACGATCCAACACCCCATTACAGTTTGAGAATTGCTTTGCAGCTTTCCAAGAACAATAGAGGCTTTTTTGAAGGTAAATCATCCTTATCGTATTCTCGATATTGAGACACCCAAAATGTCTTTCAGATGATAATCAGATATACTTGGGTATTGTTATCATTATTAACAACAATAATATATTAATTCCAGTCTTCAAACACCAAGTCATTTTGATTATCTCAGTACAAATATTATTAGACATTATATTGTCATTAGTGTACATTTTTACACAATGACAAGGTCGCCTTTGAAACTTGCAGGCAACTTTTTACAGAAAGTGCAGGTGATTAAAATCATTACTTTCAGTTTGAGGGATTCAAACGATCAGTAGTGGCAAAACATTTGCAGCTAGTTTATATTTAATCCAGAGCTGGAAAGTTCAGGTTCAAAAAGTTCAAATCTAGACCAAGATTTTGTTTCAACCAACGAGTTATATAGAGTGACATTCACTCTTGAACATTGCTTGAAACAAAATTTTGGTCAGGATTTGTACTTTCTACTTCTGTTTTAAAGTGAGAGAATAAATCTGCACTCTGACCAGGCCAAAATATTTGACTGATGGACTTGGTGTCAAGCCACTTCTGGGTGGTCTCTGCAGCATAGGCAGGAATAGTCTTGGAAAAATAACTCTGATTATGGAAAATACATACTCTGCTGTACACGCAGCTGAAAAGGCTCCCCATGTCATGATAGCTTTTCCTCTAAGCTTAACTATGGCTGAGAAGCATTCAACTGAAACCAAGATTTATTGTTCCACAAAACTCCTAAAACCACTCTGCACCGATCTATCCATACTCTACCAAAACTGCATTCGGCCCTTGATAATTTTTCCCACATAGTAGTGGCTTAACATGCAAACACAAAACCAGCAAGAGACAATCTTTTTGCAATTATCCTTCTAGAAAGTCTTTTGTCTGAGCTTTTGAATTCTTCTCACACTTTCTCTGACTTTTTTTCATTCTTTCAGGACCATGAATTTCAGATGGTTATCCCTTCAAGCAACATCTCCTGTTGGTCTAAACATTGACATATACTCTGAACTGACAGAAAAGCATTTCCAGCATTTTTCATGCAAATTCACTGAAGTTTACGAACAAATAATATTATAAGGCTCTCATAATATTGTGTTTAATGTGCAGTATGTCTTAACACTACACCATTGGCACTGGTCGATTGTACATTTATGGAAGTATCTCCATGGATTTTTTGTTTTGCTTGTGGTGCATGTCTCCGCCAACTCAAAATTTCAAGGATGAATACTCTTCATGTCCTGCTTCTTCACCATCCCACTTTCCCAGATTCACATCCATGGAGTCACAGAAAATTCCACATTCCGAACAACTGATTTGCCCCCCCTCCCCCCAGTCAGCACCACATTTGAGCCTATAATGCCTTCAGCTCCAAATGGACAGCAAAAATATCATTATATCTACTTGGAAAGTTAAAATAAAGTGACATGGAAGATTGATAGATATATCGTGATAAAAATGCAAATGGTGACATTGAGTCACGATTAGACAGCCAGCTGGCTTTCAAAAGAGCAAAGACTTGAGTTAAGACAACAAAATCCAGAAAAAACACACTTACAAGCACATAAAATCCTATTTCTAGAGACTCGATAAAGGTTTTAATCATAAGTGCTGAATAATAAACAGATACAAACCCAAAGTCTGACATGAAATGCCCAATGGTGATGAGGCGAGAAGAAATTTTAAACAGGCAGAACAATTAATTGTATAAAGGACAAAATCCTTAACTGACACTACTGTCCAAAGTTATGAAGAGCTAACCGGAACACATCATTGGTGCAGACCCATTTGTTGTCAATATTCTTCAGCAGAAACATCTGGTGAAAGCCCATCACAGGGTCCTCATCTGCCTGAAGATAGGAAACAGACACAAACTTAGAGTTCCGTACAATTTAATCTACAGGGAAATAGTGACCCAACACCAGGGTTGGAAATTAAGCTTGTCCACTCACCTAATATACAATACGATACATACACAGGCAGAAACTAACCAGTCATTGCAGGCTGTGCACTAAGTCACGCATACAGTCAGCTTAGGCACTCCAATTCACTTAAGTTGCAAGATTTTAAACAGTGGGAGGAAACCAGAGGATCTGCAGAAAAGCCATATGCCCGCACAGGAAGAACAAACAGACTCCACACACACAAGGTGGCGGTGTGCAGCAACAGCTTGCACAACGTCCAATATTAATATCATACACATGCAATCATCACATTCCATGAACTATGATAGTCTGCTAGCTTTGCAATTTTAATGGTTTCATTTCAACATAAAAAAAGTCTCAAGAAGGAGAAGAAAGCAAACAAGAACTGATCATGAAAATACAGCAGTCAAGTAATGCAGTCCTACTCAAAACAATACATCGAGAAAAAAAATGATTATATGAATGCACTGTATTATGTAAGATAATGCGGCTAAGAGACAGGACCAACCTTTGTTTTTGTAGGAATAATTTTGACATGCATAAATCATACAATGTAAATTTAAAAACTAAATCAAAGTCAAAGTGATGACAGACAGGCTGGGCTACTCCAAGATGCTAAATGGCACATATCATTGGCTAATCTCGCATTATTGGAGTCTGTCAAACCTGAATATCTTATTTTAAGACATATTTGTATTGTAGTCGTGCTGTGGTGATAATTGAGTCCTGCTTTGCAATACTAACAGATGACTGCATTTTCATTCACTTTTAATGTTATGTGCATCCAAACAATTAATATTTTGCTCTATATTTGAGCCATACTGCCAAGTAATTGAGAAGGAAAATATTAATTGACAGTTCTAGTCTGTTTATTATAAGAATTTGCCCAGTTAGTAGCTAGTAAGTTTAGTGTCATAAGTTTCACCCCTGCCTACTGCGCATATGAGCTAGGCTGGGTATCAGCACAGACGCCTTGATTTGATTCTAGGGTTGGGATGATAATTGACGATTTCGATTACAAAAATGCGTCGATGTAGGATTTTAGTGCCGACGTATTGTGTAAAACTACATAAATGTTTTGTAACTGCAATGACCTACGTGATAAGCTAAACGTATTGTAAGGGAAAATACTCCATCCCCTCGGCGCACGTTAGTGCTGTCCTTTAAAGAATGGCGCAATAAAACATTCTGCTAATAACTCAACTTTACTGTCCACTTGATCGCTTCACCACTCAAGAGCTACAATATTTCATGCATTGGACCTGCGGCATGGTTTTCATTTACAATACAAAGTTATTCCGCTAATAAACTGGCTAGTTGTTTCACAGCTGGCACCGTTGAAACTATAGACTGAATTCTGATAAAGTTTTGTCTAATATTTCTGGTGCCGGCAGTGCCATATTATTTTGTAAGGCATGCACAGGCCATTTGTGTAGCTCTTGTCTTGTAAATATTAATGAGACATCTACCACCCTGCAAAAAGGAAATTTGTTGTATTAAATTACTAACTTGAAAATAATTGCTTATCAATAAATTTATCATCAGATCAAAAAATTAGATTAAAAAATAGAAAAGCAGATTAATCTAGATTAATCGTTTGGGACAGCACCATTTCATTCAACTCAGATTCAGAAGCAAATAATTTGATTCAATCAGATTTGATTCAATAGGAATGAGATATGAAATTCTATATAGTAGATTTACATAATTGGACAGACATTTAAAAAGCTCTAAACAGAACACAAATTTACAAATGCAGTCACAGAAAACAAAATTGTGAAAACCACTAAAGACAGGCCAAAGGCTTGTATACCAAAATCATTTTTTTTTTCTTTTTTTGGAAAAAAAAGACAGGTACAATTCATTAAAAGCAAAACCAACCTGTCTCTTCCAAAGCACAAAAAACTGAATAGTTTTTCTCATTTTCATTTTACTTATTCTGCTTATATATAAAATGTTATTTCGCGTTTCCGTTAGCAGTGTACTGAGTATGACTGGTGCAAGAATAGAGCCCTACTTTGACCCGACCTGACTTGCTTGCATTCACGTGCTATAGCACTCCATGACAGAGTCTACAACACTATTGCAACTTGCTTTTAGGTGAAAAAGAAAGTAGCGCCACCTATACGGTAAGAGGATCAAAGTAAAATTAAGTGAAAATATTTTCAAAATCTGGGAGAAAAAACATAAACTAGATCGATCTTGAGATCTTGTGAATTGATATCGAAGTATCAAAACGAGGATCGTGATTAATCATAAAATCGATATTTGGCATTTTTAATCAAAGGTATCCACACTGAATGTCGGTATATATCTAAAATGTAACAAAATTTATGTGATACAATGCAATTATATCAGACTAAATAGTATAGTAACGTATATTACTTACATTCTGAAACAAGACGTGCATACTTCAAATTTTACAAGACAAGACATTCATTAAAATATGAAATGTTGGATGGAGGGTGCTAAACTCTGATTACTTGTTTGACTGGATATTTCAGGAAACCCACTTTATGAAGAAAACCCAGCAAGCAAAATGTAGACGGTAGAAAGAAATACTTACTTTCAGCTGCCCTACAACCATGCTGAGCACACAACTGTCAGGGGTAGGCTGGTGGTCTTGGGCTGTGATGTTGTGTTCAATGGTCTTGAATGGGAGACTCTGAAAATGGATAGCATCTCCCATAAATCTGGCATTTCCTTTCTACTCTAGGAAACACCCCCACACCCATGAAATCAGCCTTTAAGCTGGTCGTGTACTTCAGATGGAATCGACATTGTTTTAGCAATACGACGTCGTATGACATGTAATCACGGCAGTAATCACCATTTCACCTGCACGGGGTCACGAGGCGACCTCTCATTTGTTACGATCCTACACACTGTGCATGACTGGCTGACATAAATGAGACGTCACGGAGTTGGTCAGCAGGACTCATTATGCAGGTACCAGCATGCTTTGCATTGCACTTTAAATACTGTAAATTAATATGCGTATTTGTGTATTTCTGTCAATAGTAAATGTCATATCTGTGTAACGTTTGCGGTGGAACGTGTGTGTTTCATTAGCATGTAACTGAGTGTCGTTTAAATTGCCAGCCTCCCTGTCTGAGCCGCCGCTAGTATTAATTCAATAGAGGCCGTTAACGCAACTTCAGTTTTAAAAGCTGTCATCTTCACCATCAAAATGACTCACACACTCCCCACAATAAATTCTTTTGCTCCGTTTGTGGGTCTGTTACCTCAAAAACATTCTGTGCCTTTTGGGGTTGTGGTGTGACACAGCAGTAACGAGGAAGGCGGCATCCTTTCAGCTGTGTCAGATACTGACCAATGTGTTTGATTTCATTTTGTTTGGAGGTCATATTAATTATATCGCCATCTTTAACCCTCACAATACTCCACTTATATTAAAGATGTATCTAGTTATTGCACCCTTTATATCTTTAAGGTAAATGGGTATTCTTTATATATACATGTATTTATTCAGATTGCTGTCTCAAATGAGACATTCACATTAAATGTAATGTCATTACAGGGGAGACCTTGTTTCACCACTAAACTCAGTGAACTGTGGGAGGCACATACTGAAGCCAGCCTGACTGGAACTGACACTAAAATAAGTTTGGTAAAGCGGATCCTCATCTACTAATAATGTCTGAAACGTATTTTCAACGCATTAGCGCATGCGCAAAAATACAACGTTAACCAGTTAGCTATTCGAATCCATGCATGATTACTTACACTGAGTTTTGCCATGATAGCAGCCTTGCCTTGATATCCCTGTCCTTCCCACGTGAGACACGAAGAATCAGTCTGTAGAAAACAAAATACAACGGCCTGTTACACCCCAAAGCGTTTTAGAAATCGGTGATAGGTCACACTGTGATAGGCAACACGTGGATCTCATGTGAAGCTAAAAAAAAAGCAATTAAAATTAATTTATGGTAAGGAAACATAGTCCTCATTGGCTTTATAGCGATCGATAAATAAAATTTGGGTTCTTACGTATATATCAGCAAGGTTGGCGCGGTTGGTGTCGAATTGTAGGTAGTAATGCTGCACAAAACTCGTCCCGATTTGTTCCCACACCGGTTTCTCCGCCATATCTTCAGAAGAGTCTAACCTAACACATGCAATTAAGAAGGAATAATCAGCGTATGCGCAAAATTTCTCCTGAATAAAACGCTCGAAGAACCACAGTCTCCAACGTAACCAGCTTATAGATGAAAGTATCTTCTAGTCGTAGACCGCGCGCTAGCTCAGGAACAAATCAGCCAATAGCGGTACAGGAGACAGGATTCCCAGTAAGCGATTGGCTCAAGCCGCGCTATGATGGATTGGGAGGGCGGGACCCTCACGTCATGGCCACGGTGAACGTAATACTCTTGACTTCCTAAAAGTTTCGATCTTAACTCCAATGACTTCAAAACACTAATACCTGACTGAGTCAAGTGTAATTTGCAATTACCTAATCATCTCTTAATTAAAGCTAATGTTACTTTAAATAAAATTTATAGGACTAGAATACCAAACTAAACATGTGCAAGAACACTAAAATACAGTTACCTGTTTCCTAGGAAACAACTAAATGCTGATTTACAGGCGTATACTTTAGTGTTAGTGGTGTAGTAGTTAGCATAGCTGCCTTGGTCGGGTTGATGGCCTGTTTTTTCGCTGGTACTTGTGACAAGTGACATGGTGAATTGCACCAGCAATAAAGGGTAATCATCATCCAAGCAGCTGCCTGAGTTTCAATCTTTAAAGATCTGTAAGCAACACATTACTCGTTTCTCCTGGCAGTTACGCTAAATTGCTTGAAGTTCTATGCAATTCCGGAGTTTCTAAAAGGTTTGTACTTTCTCCAAAAACTTCTGCATACTCCAATGCTACACACAGTTTATTATTAATAGCATCAAAACCCATTACACAAACAGAAACAAGAGTTCCTTAACTACAGTTGAAACCAGGGACAAGTAACCTGATAAGCCAGTAACCCCACTTCATGGTACAGGCCACAGGGCTTTGTGAAGGCCTCTCCAGAACATTGACTTTGTTGTCCTTAAGCCACTTTGTCACTAATTTTGCAGTTCGCTTAGGGTCACTGTCCATTTGTTAGACCCATTTGCGCCCAAGCTTTAACTTCCTGGATGATGTCTTGAGATGTTGCTTCAATATATCCACATAATGTTGTCCTCATGATGCCATCTGTTTTGAGAAGTGCACCAGTCTCTCCTGCAGCCAAACACCCCCACAGCATGATGCTGCCACCCCAGTATCTCACAGTTGGGATGATGTTCTCAGGCTTGAAGGCTTCCCCCTTTTTCCCTCCAAATATAACAATAGTCATTATGGCCAAACAGTTAGATTTGAGTTTCATCAGGCCACAGGATGTGTCCTACAATTAAGGTCTTTGTCCCTGTGTGCATTTGCAAACCGTAATCTGGCTTTTTTTAATGCTGCTTTTGGAGTAATTCCTTTTTCCTCGCCGAGTAGCCTTTCAGCGCATGTCAGTACAGGACTCCTTTCACTCTGGATGACTCTCTCTTACCAGCTTCAGCCTGGATCTTCATAAGCTCCTTTGCTTTTGTTCTGTGGTAGATACGCACGTTTTGCACCAAAACATATTAATCTCTGGGACACAGAACCCGTCTCCATCCTGAGCGGAATGATGGCTGGACATTCCCATGGTATTTATACTTGCATATAATCGTTTGCGCAGATGAGTGTGGCACCTTCAGGCATCTGGAAATTGTACCCAAGGATGAAAGAGTCTTGTGGAGGTCCACGGTTCTCTTCCTGATATCTTGGCTTATTTCTTTTGATTTTCCCATGAGATAAGCAGTGTGTTTGAGGGCTGCCTTAAAATACATCCACAGGTGTGCCTCCAATTAACTCAAGTGGTGTCAATTAACCTATCATCATCTGGGCTTTCCCAAATTGTTTAAAGGAATACCAACCTCAGTGTATGTAAACTTTTGAGTTTGAAGTAATAAAAAATTACCTAAAAAATTCTCTCTCATTATTCTGACATTTAGTAAATAGAAATGATTTTGGTAATCCTGACCTAAAACAGGAAAAGTTTTGTCTTTTTATATAGTGTATGCAAACTTCTGGTTTCAATTGTTTAAGCACTATCAGTGCAGCATAAAATAGTAGGAAGCATCAACTCAAAAATATTGTTTTATTACCAACATATTAGTAAGTAGCAAGAGGAAAAAATTAAATTCAGGGAAACTGTTAAAAAATCTCAGACCGGAATAATGGTGTTAAGAGCAGAGAGCAGAAACTAATACAGTGAGAGACAAACGGGCAAAACTACTTAAATTGAACATGATATTGCAGTAAAAGAACAAAAAGGCCAGTCATTACAATCACCCTGGCTGATCAAATCCTACATTTTTTTAATGTTGGCATGCTATGATTGGTGCTTAGTATATGTTAATACATATTAAATGCACCTATATGAAGCAGCAGTCGTAGATTATGAAGTCTACTACCAAAACACAAATTTTGGCAAAGCCAAAGTACCACAATTTTGACAAATACCCTCATTGACCACAGTCAGGTTCTTAGCAAATATCTGTGCATGTAGTTTTTCAGTGAAATTCGGTCAGATGTCCAAAAGTCTGCACCAGGATTATAAACACATTTGTGGTAGCTGCCCTGAGCTTTCGAGGTTTATGGTGGAAACAGCAATCATACACTAACGATATGGTTAGATAAACAGTGCCAGGGCAGGTTGCTGGAAGGCCTGGCTGAACACTTACTCTGCATGACAGCCGTTACCAAAATAGGGGAATTGTTAATGTCACCCTTTTGCTGTTTAGATGAACTGCAGAAATATAAAGTACAAATTAAAAAGTGTCCCAAAATATGTCAATAATTATGGAGGAAAAAAAAGAAGAGCATTTTAAAAAAGCAATATGTTAAAAACTCACATGTTAGATGGCATCCATCTCAAAAAGCTCTTCTTATGGCAGAAAGAAAAAAATTAAACTCCATTTTCTATAATGTCACGACTTCCTTTCCTCCACACACACTACAGACTTTATTTCCGGCCCATCTGGGTCATATGATGAAGCACTATTGCATCACGTCAGATTTTTACAAACCCAGAGGTGTAAAACACAACGAGGCACTTCTCACACAAGCATGGTAAACTTTCACTTAGAGAACCTGGAATATTGTTCGGCTACAAAGTCAGTTATTCCAAGCGAGAAGCTGACGCCCTCCTTCGTCAAGCTCCACGACTCAGCAGTTCTACGGCCCGAGTGTCAGGACAGTATTGCTTGTCAGATCTCTGACCAACAGTCACTCCCTCTGCCAAAGGATAAGTATTATTGCCCTTTGGCTGAAGCGTGATGATGCGATGCTCCTGCATCAGAGGGAGAGGAGTAATCTGGCTTCTCAATCAGTGCTCCACGTGTGGCTGGAAATAATCATCGGTTCTGAAGACGGACGGCACCTCCTGATGCTGGTTCTGTGGCCTTTTAGAGCCAGCTGGTTTCTGCAAGGAAAACCATAGGTCAAGTCACTAAATATCCTTAAATAATATCCTTAAATAAGTCCCACAGCACTTATAGTACACCCTCAGTTGACCCTTGAAGCCTCCAAACAAGAAATGTTAATGAATGAGTGGACCTGATGTCCAGGTTTGAATATTTACTGGCAGAGGCTTTTGTCCCTGGAGTAACTGGGTTTAAGGGCCTTGCTAAAGGACCCATCGCTGACATTTGGTCTTTCGCAGGATTTGAGCCAATAACCTTCTAGTCACAGGCATTGGAGTCCTAATGTGCAAAGTCATGTACTGTCAGATTAAAGACACAAATCAGGTTTTAACAGACTAAACAGTGTAGCTAGTATGGCGTCCCACCTGGCCACAAAGTTTGACACCTCTAACATCTGTATGACTGCACTTTCTTGAGCAATGTTGTGCTTGAGAAATACTCACGTTTAGAAAGGCAGAGACATTCATTGTGCGGAAGATCTTCTTGAAGGCCCCAGGGAGACTTCCCTGTTCTCCCTCAGCCTGATTCACCTGCTCCTCCATCGCACTGACGTTGGCCCCAACTATTCTGACGAAAGCCTATCAGCCATGTGAGACCTTTCATCAGAACCTTCTATCTTCTACAACCAGATGTAATAGATGGGCAACTTTACATATTTTCACATATTAATACGAGCACCATCACTTGTGAAATAAAGTTAACCATGTTCTCCGTGAACTGATGAGCTTTTATGAAATGATCTTAGCAAACATACCTCTAGCTTATCAATTTTTCTGTAGATTTCTCTCATTTCTTCAGATCTTCTGAGAATTTGAGGTAGATTCTCGTTGACAATCTGAGACGTGTCACTTCGGATCTAAAGAACATTTTATATTACTCATCCAAGTACCATTCATTCAATATCACTTTACTGGCTTTATTTTTTGACACAAATGAACATTTTAAACAGAAGAAAATGAGAACTTCACAAACCCACTTTACTACCAGCTAAAATGCTTTCCAGGCAATAGATACGGTAGAGCAGAAAGAATAACATGTTACTCAGTTTTAAATATA
>JAODKE010000051.1:20602642-20614398 GCA_026779605.1 Mormyrus hasselquistii
ACTGAGCACACACACACACACCCCCACACACACACACACACACACACAGCTCTCTACCCTACTGAGTACACACACACACACACACACACACACACACAACTGGCAAGCTTTCAAAATTCAGCTATCTACAGAAGAAACGTATAACGTGAAACATCCCAAGCATCTGTAAGACAAGTCCTAGTTTTTCACAGTGTCACTGTAATAGTGGAAAACTCAGCCAATCAATCATTCAATCGATTCTTCAATAATACAGATACAATAAATCTGTGCTGCGATCCTTAAAAACAACCTGATTAAAATTTACTAAACGGCTTGAACAATCCAAAGAATGCGAACAGGTGGCATGATAAAGGCATACCATATCAAGCATTCCGACGAACTCATCCACCCGAGTAAGCATCTCCTCCAAGCTCTTTTCAAAGCCGTAGACCTATGGGGAAAAAACAATTTCGTGCGCTTCGTGTCATCCCTCAATCCTCAAACCGCCTGTTCTAGTGAGTCCCACACACGCTTTAAATAAGACCCAGATTCGCCCTAAGCTCCTTCTTGCATAACGTTCATGTTCTATGACAACATAAAGTAATGCATAAAGGACAGACGGAGTCATCACAAAGATCTTGTCTAGTTGTGCCATTACTTGATTGTAAATAATCGCTTGATTGAGCCAAACATACGCTTACCTGGTCGTCGGCGTTCGCCCTGATGTAAGCCGAGAAGCTCCGCGCTGTGCGCTGCAGCAGGAGATCGTCGTTTTGCCCGCTATGTGGCGAAGCGTTGAAGCTGTGGCTTTGTGACACCGAGCCGCTGCTCAGGCCCTCACTCAGCATGGAAAAGCTGCTTGCACTCTGGGACACATTGCCGCTATCCGTGCTCACCTCCGCCGCCGATTCCTCCACGGGCGACAGACGCCCCGCTCCGTCGATCTGACGGTCCATCACACCTCCTGTTTCTCTTTCGTCGGGCAGCTGATCAATCACGTGAGTTATCCGTCACTCTGGATAGGAACCCGGATGGCCCAAACTGAACCAAGCGGTGCAATGCATTTTCCGATTTTTCGGAACCTAGGCCACGTAAGATCCGCTACAAAACAGCTGTATTGGGCATGCACTGAACGTAACAGAGAACGATATACAGTTTGCTTTAATGCAACGGTATTAATACAAAGGGAACAGTAACTCCTTAAGTTTGCAGACGATACTACTCTGATTGGACTCAGAAAAAATGACAGGAAGTAAGCGGACTGGTGTCATGGTGTGATGTAAACAATTTAGACTTGAACACACAAAAAACGGTGGAAATGATCACTGACTTCCGGAAACCCCCCCCCCAGCACCACTTCCTTTGGTCATACGGAACATTACTGTTAGCAGAGTTAAAACTGTCAAATTTCTGGGCACCACCATCCAACAAATGGAACACAAATATCACCTTGATCACTGGAAAGGCCCAACAGCGCCTATACTTCTTTCGTCAGCTAAAGAAATTTAAGCTGTCACAGAAGCTCATGGCCAAGTTACACGGCTGCAGTAGAATCAGTTATGTCCTCCATCTGTGTCTGGTTTGGATCTGCATGATCACATGACTACAGCGTATAGTGCGACTTGCGGAGAAGATCATTGGCTGTCAGCTCCCCCCTCTTGAAGCACTGACCCTCTGCATCCTGGCCGTTCCCTTTTCCAGCATCTTCCATCCCAGCGTAAGCAAAGAATAAGAGCCCTGAGCACAAGGATAAATCATCACCTAAACAGCTTCTGCCCCCAGGTCATTGCCCTTCTAAATAAGGACCCATGAAAAACTGTGAAAAGGGAACCACACACTGCTCAAGCTGATCATATTTTAACTAATTGAACACATCCGGACTCTACTTAAGCTCTTTGCACATTAAATAAACAGATAATGGATGGATGTGTTTATATTATCCCCATGCATTGCACATGTCCTGTAAAAAACAGAAACCCTTGTACCTTTGCTTTTAGATGTTCGTGTGTTTTGTTTATGTCATGATACCACCTGCACCAAAAGAAATTCCTTGTACTTCTCTGTACTTGGCAAATAAAAAAGGTTCTGATTCTGAAGTGCAGAGCTGTAAATTACTAAGGGTTAAAGGGGCAGTTAGACTGTTCCAGCCATATTGCTGAAGGCTGTTTTATTTAAAAGTCGGCATTTAAAAAAGTGCAATGATTCATTGTTTACCAAACTGAAAAGGTCACGCAACAGAACATCTTTTAATTTCTTTATTTTAAGTCATCTTTTAAAAATACAAAAGTTTAATACATAGTAAGAAAAACAACAGTAATAATATTCACATACACAATTAAATTTACTGTATAATCTGAGGAATGAGTTTCAAGTGATGTTTACTGTGGATTTATCAATGCAACAAGGATACTGGGAAAACACTTTGACAAACTGGTAAACTCAAGCGGAATAAACACTCGAGAGATGGACATAAAGAATTTTACACATGTGCAAAAAATCTCTTTAAAGATAGTCAAATGTGAGACATGCTAAAGTTTTTTTAAAGCAGTTGTGCAGTTTGATTAGCTTTGTTGTGTTCCTGCAATGTGACTAAAAGTTCATCAAACCACCCTCTATTTCAGCCAGTACGTCTGTCAGACAGAACATTTTGAAATGTTTTTCCAATTAGCCTGTTACGGTACCTGAAAATGTCATTTGATAAGCGTGCCGTATGTGGGAAGGAAATCTACACCCACGCTGGTTTGGGTTCCCATTCTGGTTAGCCAGGTTGAAATATATTTAGCCGCCTGCTACATGAAGTGTGCGGCCCATTATTACACTCTTATTACATATGTTTTTAAGAGAAATATTGCAGCTAGTGTTCATGATCTTTTTTTCCTGATCGGTATGTCTACCAGATAAAACCTTTCCAAACATGATCGTATTAAACTCAACTGTTTATGTAGGTCACTGTGTTGATCGCTGAATAACAATAGAACAATAGTATTCCCGCAAATTCAGATTTTCATAATAAATTAAAAGTAGCGTAAAATTCCTCACGAGCAGAGGCTGAATACGAATATAATTACCGCATCGTACCAGCAGGTGGTGTTGTCTAAAAGAAAATGATATCCACGGTGCCGAACGGGGGGTGACGACTGCCCAGTTCACATACGACTGTAAAAACAGGAAATTTATCAGCTTTGTCTGAGAATTAAAATAAAAAGAAGTAAAAGCAAATAAAAAAACCTATTTCGTTGAACAAAAAAGGACAATTCAAATTCACACAATTGGGGGATACCAATAAAAAGAGCGAGTTATAAAAACAGTACATTACAGCAATAGTTGCTAAAAATGTACCTTCTTCATTTGACTTAAGATCAGCTAAACCACAGCATTCACTAACAGATCTATAAGAACTTAATTTTTACACGTGTACAACAGACTGTGGACCCTCACAGAAGAGTGTGACTGGCCAACACACATGTGACGTGATCGTCTACGTTGGCATACCAAAAAGAACGACACTGTTTTTGAAAAGCGAGTTCCAAACTTCACCTAGACCCACCCCCAACCGGATTAATGAGGACACACAGAGGCCCTCCAGTGTTTCGGATTACACTTCTAGACTGGGAATTATCAAAGCGGGAATCTTGGTAGGAAGGCAGCTCTGGGATCTCAAGTGCAGGTGTGAGATAAACGTAATTAAACAGTTAAGGGACCGGGGAGCCCCGCCTTTCTTTACGCTGGAGTTAATGTGCTGCGTCAGTCACTCTGCATTCCTGCTGTCCGCGCGGCCAGTTCCTGTGTCTGCGCAGAAATAACATTTACGCTTCTTAAAAATGCATCCCTTTCCATCAGTTGCTTAAGAAGTTGTTTAAAATGTAGCTAACACCTTCTTAAATGCATTTTTTATGGTGGTAGATAAGGCACCAGGCTACGCCGTGAGAATGCTGAAAAATGCAACACAAACAAGCCCATTGTGCTAAGCCACAGTGGAAATGTGTTTACTTCCAGGATATAAGATAAGGCAGGTAATGGACTCAATGGCACCTATCTGTCCCACAGTGCAAACAGCTACTGAAAGCAGCACACGATGGCTGCACTCTTAAAGGGCCGACGCACAGTAATGTGGCAGACGCTTGTGAAAAAGGAGGAAAGCCTTCTATCTACGTGAAAAGTCGGTTGAATTCATTAGTGTAGCCTGCCGACGAAAGCGTGGCTGATTCATTGCAACCAACGGAGAGACACATTTATGACAGCATAACAGGCTGTGTTCCTGCATTAAAACAACTATAGTGGTGAAAATAAGGATCGCTAGAATATTCCAGAAAGGGAGGCTTGCTAGAGTCATGATAGGTTTTTGGATCGTTAAAATGGTTAAAAAAAAATTAAAGCTTTACGTAACCTTATCGTTGGTCCCGAAAACCATGACAGAGAGGAAACTGGGATACAGCTACCATTTGGTGCTAGAAAAAGATCAAGATGCATCCGTGTTAATTGGAAATTAAAAGATGCTCCTCATTTAACAGCTAAGGTTCCTACCGAAACATAAAAAACAAAAAAAAAAACAATGCGAAACAAACTGAAGGAAAGCAGAAATCAACAGTTCCAGCATCATGTAGTGGGGGCGGGGGATGGGTGGTTAGGCTATCAGAGGGGCTGGGAGGCCTGTGGGGGTGTGCGCAGTTCCACTCTGGGCCTTACAGGTCAGTCTGTGCACCCGGGCCGGGACCGGGCGGGTTGGGCCCAGCATTATAGAGTGATAACCGTGCCGTCCTCCTCAACGCCACCGGGGGGCAGTGCCAGGCTGTGCCGGGGGTCTATGCGCATGGCGCTCAGGATTTTGTGCAGGCTCCCGTTGCTCTCCCGGAAGGCGGGGCTACTGCCATGGTCCCTGTGCAGCCTGAAGGAGGGGCTAGTGTGCGGCACACCATTGAGGCTGGGCTGAGAGTGGAAGGAGGCCGTGGAGATGAGCGAGGGGGGGCGTTTGGGGGTGCTGGGCGAGGCGGTGGTGGGGGCCGGCTGCAAGGCCTGCGAGCGGGAGGCGGCAGAGGCGTTGGAACGCCGCGACGGGCGCTTGATGCTGCTCTCGATGACGATGTCAGACTCCTCGTCGCTCTCCAGCTCGTCGCCGACCAGCCCGTGGGCTCCCAAGGAGCCAGGAGGTTGCGCCGGGTAGCCGGCTGAGCCGCTACTGTCCGTGGACTGGCCCGAGCTGCGGCTGCTGCGCACTACGTTGTTGCGCTGGTTCACCGGCTTCACCGTGACGATCAGATTGTGGCTGTTGGCGATCATCATGTCCGTCACCTGGTCCAGCGTCTTGCCCGTCACCTCTATGCCGTTGACTTCCAACACCTCGTCATTGACGGCCAGCAGGCCCGTGCTTTCAGCCAAGCCCCCGGGAACCATGCGAGAGATGAAGATACCCGGAACCTTCTCCAGGCCATGCGCCGTGACCCGGACGCTGGTGCCGTCACGGATGTAGAAGCCCAGCGGTCTATCGGAGCCGTGACGGTACAGGCGCACCCGGCGGTGGGACTCGGGCAGGATGTCCACATCGATGATGGAAGACACAGGCCGGAAGTCCTGCGGCATCCCAATGCGTATCTGTGGCCGCTTGCGGTTGACGTCGTTTCGTAGCGTCACCACGGCCTTCTTCCGCCGTGTCATCGTGTTCGTGCCGAAGTTGCTATAGTCGACCTCCTCTGCAACACAAAAAGGCAGAGCGCTGAGCCGCTGCTCCTGAGTTTGCGGGAATCCCGCTGAAATTCATATCGATCCCTAAATAATCGTTTGGTTATTTCTGTCATTTATATACATGTCATTAATTGTAAGATAAACATACATCATTTTATATGAGCCTGGGGGTTTAGGGAATAAGAGAAACAATGCAGATGAGGTTCAAAATCCACAGGAAACAAAAATCACTGAAAATTCCTTTTTGAAGGAAAAATGCACTGGCAGGAGAAGTGGACTTCTGTACCTGGAATCCGGAGTGGACAGAACCTCCTAGGGGGGCTCAGCACCGAGGGACGCGGTTCAGAGAGTGAGGGACAGGTGCGCGTTATGAAGGGGGGGTCGGACTGTCACTCATGAGCAGCAGGGGGAGGCAGGGCTAATTGGTCACGAGAGCAGGATGACACTCAAACCCTAGTGCGAAGCACAAAGCTCCAGAGGGCACTAGCCCTGCACGACAGCTCTGTGCCCAAACACGCTTACATGGTCAGCACGTTACAGCCAGGTCTGTGGGGGGGCTGGGGTGTAAATGTGCCTGACTGGAGGAAGAACGAACACCGCTGCTCTTCAGCTAAGTTTCTGCAACAGCAGCACATTCCTGCCCCGCTGTGCTATTCAATCCCAGGGAGCCTCCCTCGTCTGTTCCTGTGCGGGGCCCAGACCGCGGCATCCTTGCGTGTAAGCCACACACACACTAACTATTTAACATATTCCACACACACACTAACTATTTATATGTATATTAGTACCTGAAGATACCCATGTACATATATTTATATATTTATAAACTTATATATCAACCTCCTCAACTCTGGCACCAACCACCAAAGCAAATTCCTTGTATGTGTGAACGTACTTGGCAATAAACCCGATTCTGATTCTGAAGCCAGCAGATAATCTGTTTAAGATGTCGCCCCCTACAGGCTGAATTTGCCACAGTACAGTCTCAGCAAAATGGCCCAAACTCATAGAATCCCTTTAACCCAAAACATTCTGCATACTGTCCCTTTTGGACCTTGAATTTACAAGATGTCTGTCATTGTACAATGAGATGACGTTTGGATCATCCTTATTACTATTATTTTCCCCCTGTTCCTCCAGTGTTCCCAGTAGCGGGAAATGAGCGCAAACAACCAGCCAAGGCCGGCTTTGTAGATGTGCTCGGACTTGCCTTGAAGGTGAATCAGAGGAAGCCATGCCAGGTCGACCTGCCGTCTGCAGTGACTCAAGTAGACCTGCCGTCAATGGTGAGCTCAGGGAGGCCCTACACATGTGCCCCGCTACCCGTGTGTCTCACATGAAAACACCCTGGCTTCAGGGAAGAATAGTAAACTGTACATCGGCGGAACAAGCAGCCGGTCATCGGTGACCTTCCCTCCTTCGCCTCATGACACATAGACGAAACTCAAGATGTTATGTTGCTGGGAAACTTTGTTTTGAATCCCGCAGCCCCTCATCAAGCAAACCACCTTTTCATCCGACCCTCATCCCACCACAGTGGAAGTCCAGGGCCAACAATGCGAGAGACAGTGCGGGAGCACGGGCCCCAGGGGTCTTCCGCTGTCTCCATGGAGACGGGGATTAGTCAGTGCCGTCGACCTGGGGTCATATGACCTCCCCCGCCTAGAGGCCCACTGCTCATCCTTGAATGGACACGTACAAGGTTCACAGGCTGAGCAGTAACCGGCGTCGGCTGGCCATCTGCCCCCCCGGAAGGAGTTCCGTCAGATTAGAGGATGTTTTTATTAGTGAACTATGGCTAACGGACACAAAAGGCAGGAGGCTTCTCGGGCCAGATATTCCCCTCTACACTGAGCCGGGACCACACCAAGAGAGACGTCCTTCCCGGAGCGACATCAAAGGCCCGGCCACCTTCACTTTCAGCCCTTACCGCCATCGCTGTGATTAGATCCAGGCCCGCTTTTCACTGCGTGCTGGAATCTGTGGCACAAGTGCGAGTCTGATGAGAAACACATTTCCGGCTCTCTGGGGCCACACAGCCCCCTCCCACCGGGACCCTGCCCAGGCCGAAACCAAATACACCTAGTGGGGTGGACGTTTTGCTCCCGGTACAGAGACCCGGCACCGAAATGGGTCACGTCCCCGAGCCGCTGCTGCACTGACCCCATTGGGTTTCCGCTTGAGTTCTTGCATATGGCAGGAACCCTGTCCAGAGAGCGCTTTCCCCCTGGTGGTTATGTGTGGAAACAGCACTGGAGCTGCCCAGGCTACAGTCTGATTCAGATGGGTCCTGACACATTAATCCCCCCACCTCAGCAAAGCATGATGGGAAAGCAAATGCCAGCTGACTGATCAAAGGCTGGCTGGCCATTTTAGCGCTTCATTGGAATGGTCCTAAGCCTCTGAGACCCTGGGAACAGGCCTGTTGGCTGGGAGGGGGGGCAGCTGTTTACTTTTACAGTTAACCTGTTTCTAGTGCCTCAAATTCACTGTGATCCTGCTCTGCCTGTTTGCGTATCAAAGCTAATTTAACGGTTCCCTGATAAAGGGGCCGTACCGACTTAAACTAAAAACAAGCAAGAAATTGTAATGAACATGCTGGCGCAGTAGCAGTGTGGAGGGTTTAAATCAGGGCCTGAGCTCAATGTAAAGCCTCCCACCTCCCTCACATTGACTCCCAGTGCTACCAGTGCTACCCCACCCCCCGACTGGAGACCGGGGCACAGAAAAGAGCAAACAGACCCGACACACCAGGCGTGCGTGAGCGTGCACAGGCCTGGAATGCGAGGTCAAGCCCGTGGCCCCCCTTGAGGTCAGATTAGGCTGCATGGGTCAGAGCACCACAAAACCAACTGGGCCTGCGCCCATCAGACGGTCCACCGTAAGCAACACGAGCCATTAGCCCGTAACTCAGCGACCAGAGAGCAGCCCAGCGCACACAGAACCTCTTCAGCCGGCCAGTTTCCTGAAGAGTCGACTGAGAGAGATATCCGCTAGGATCATGATGCTGACGACCAGCTGTGAAGTATAAGCATATACATGCAGGGAAAGTGTTAGCTTAGCACAACGCTGATTAGGGTCGCATCTGTTTGGACGCTGATTAAAGGGGCTGATCTGGCATCAATTACGCCCATTTGGTGTAAAATAACTGGTGAGAGAGAAATAGTAAAAAAAACTGAGCAATAAAAAGCTTTAGGGTCAAACAGCACTGGTACGGCACATTGTTGGTGAGAAAGAGGCCGAAGAGGCTAATCCTCTGCGCTGTCGCTAAAGCTAGCGTACCCTGACAGTGAATTCACCTCTACCGCTTACACACACAACACCCCCCCAGGTGCCCAGAGGAGGGGCTCAGGAGACGGAGAGCCCGTTCTGGGTCAGGAAGGCACTAGTTGACCCTGAAGACCCAGTCGAGCTGGTTCCTGGTGGGGGGGGATGGGACATGGTGTCACCTACCCTGACATCACACACAAATTAGCGTTAGCTTGCCATGGAGCATCCTTTGTGTCGTTTCAGGCAAGGAAAAAAAAGAAACGTATTCAGAGCCGTGAGTACAGTTCCATGGGCTCTTTGTAAGACAAAACACAGGGGTGCGGGCAGCGTGTATGCGAGGGGGATGTTAATTATTCATCTGTGAGTGTCTCACACAATAGCGGAGCCACGGATAAATACCCGCTGTCTGAAAAGGAGACAGCGGCTCTCTGTCCTCTCTCACTACCCTCCCTGTTGTTTTCTCGGGGCGGATCTCACGTGTCAGACCTAAACTACCAGGGACCGGGTGGAGGGGGGGGTACATTGGTGACGACACCCCTGAGGGCAGGGGCCGACAAGTGGCCCTTGACAGCAAAGCCGTAACTCTGAGGTGTGGCCCCAAACACCCCTACACCCCTTCTGACCACCCTCGTTTACCAGGTGGCTGCCTGCTTTGATACAACCTGGAAGCTTCCAGCATTATCCAGAAGACGCAGCCGTAACAAGTGACCGCCTTTCATTTCCTGCCTCGAACATGTTAAAAGGAGCCCTCCGGTCGCATTTCCTGTACTCGTGACATGTATGGAGGGGCAGGCGTGTGCAGTGATGCAGGCAGATGCTGCGGTAGGGGGCTTGGCAGGCCTCGGAGTGCGGAAGGGGAGCGCTCCTGGCCTGACGCCGGCCGGCCCTGGATGTGCTTGCTCTGCATTTCCACCCCCCACCCCCCCCATTAGCGGCACGGATCACATCTGGAAGCGTTCAAGGCGTCCGTGCTGCTGGGAGGAAGCCCCGCGCCTGAGACAGGCCCCGTCTCAACCCTCCTCCACACCTCACAGTTCCGCCGCGCTGCCTACTGGATCTCACCAGAATCTTCCGTCCTGCAGGTCGGTGTTTCGCCAAGCTTCCGGATCGGTCAGGTGACCCCTGGGCCGAGGAGCCGCGACATTCTGGGCGGAGTGCAGGCTGGGGCTCCAAACGCGGACGCCACGTGGACCAGTGCCGCCAGGAATTCCGTCTCTGGCACAGGAAACGGGAGCGACGCCAAATGCTCACCAGACATGAATATTCATGCCGCTCGCTGCCCGCTAAAATAGCTCTGCGACTGGCCGCAAAAAGTCCCGAAAAACAAATGGACGTCAAACACAGCACTTAGGAAGAAGCTTGATTACACTGCATGACAGTCAGGAGGTACAAAAACACCCTGGGCAGCCAGAAACGACACTGGGGCATGAACACACACACACACACACACACACACACACACACACACACAGCTGGGGTCAAACCAGACCACCTTCCAGAGAATTGCTTTGCACCTGCGTGACCCAGTCTGCTTGCTTGTTTGTGATTATTTTTGATTTACACTTAAGGATTTGGGCCAAAACAACTGTGTCTGGCTGGACTGCAGTGCTCGGAAGCTACAGATGGCCGTGTGCAGGTTTTATCTGGTCAGTTTTAATAGTGATGGAAGCTGCAGACAGGTCAGCTGGAGATAGTGGGAACCACACAGTTTGGGAAACGCATGAACAAATGTGAGAGAGTCGTAGCTTCGAGTGGGTATTAGGGACTGGGGGGGGGGGGGTAGCCCCATTCAGCAGATCTGTCTGTAGGACTAGAGATCAGGATACTCCTTTCCATTGGTTTACAGCTGCAAACTAAACAGCAGATCATGCAGTTCTGGACGACACAAACGTAATGTAACGCAAATGTACCCTGCTAAATGGGGTTATGGTTACCTTAAAACACTCAGAGCACATGAAAGTCAGTCCTTCAGCCACCTACAGGACCAGACACTAATCACCTTCTCTTCAGCACAGAACCCTGTCCAGAATGGAGGGGTGGGGGACGGGCAATCGCATTGACCCTTTATTGCTATGGTAACAGCCTGACACAGCCAATCAGAGACCCAAGCTGTGCAAAAAAGTCACCAAATAATCACCAAAAAAGAACTGCAAGTGCAATCTTTCAGTTTGATTCCAGCAAGTAAACACATTTAAAAGGAGGCCATGTTTACAAACAGCGTCTAAACACACGCTTCGCACTAAAAGCAGATGCCATCCACAGGCTTGTTCTGGGAAACGGCTGGCAAGGAAAACATAGCCTCCGTAAGGAGCCAGGCCACACCTCAAGGGGCCGGCACTTGCCGCACACCAGGCGGGGGGGCGCTGCATGCGCCACATGGCACCGTAATTACAGACGCACAGGGACAGCCTTCGGGATGAACCCCACGGCAGAACGGCGGCACTCCCTCCCACTCTGTGGTTTGCGGCATCTAAAGTGTCCTGTGGTCGCTGAGAGGGGCCTCCGATTACACCGGGCCGGGTCACCGCGAGGGGCAGATGCCCCGGGTTTGAGCAACACAGCGTGCCAGAGTCACCTGGATGAGAAGAGGTGGCCGTCCGGTAGAGTCACACAGCACGGTGTTGCAAAAACAGCGTCAACGTTGAGGAGAAAACGAAAGCAGAGCTGGCGGCGTGGGTAAACACCAAACGATCTGTGAATTGGGCAACCGTGGCGCAGGTCCTGACAGGTCTGGGCCGGTGCTCCGAGCGCCCACACCCTCTGCCGGGATCACAAGCGGCCCCCCCCCCCCCCCCCCCCCCCCCCCCCCCCCCCCCCCCCCCCCCCTG
>JAODKE010000051.1:20695945-20711390 GCA_026779605.1 Mormyrus hasselquistii
CTGAGGGGGGGGTCAGCCCGGCGCTGGAGTTAAGTGGACCCAGGCAAGTGCAAACACGCCCAATTCCTGAGTCTACAGAGGCCCCCCCCCCCCCCCCCCCCCCCCCCGCTCTGTCTCCACAGGGATCTGGCCTCATAATGGATGGGCCTTGTTGGATATTGTAATTGAAAGTAATGATAATTAATGTCATCATAATCACACTTTGTTATTTGGGATGTTTATGTGATCTTAAAGGAAAACGTTCACAGAGAGCTCCATTTATCATGCCGAGGGCCCAGAGGACAAGAATTCATCTTAACTTCTCATTATCTGAAACTTACCTGCTCCTTCTCTGATGTACTCATTTATAAACACACAAGTGAATGACATTCATCCTGTCTGGCATGTCGCCTGGCGGGAAACCAGAAACATAAGAATATCTTTCATGAATCATAAACCAGTATACATTCCAGACGTAAAATATTATGTCAATTAAACTGCATTGATTTTTTCATTTTCCTGAAAGACATTGATAGATTTCATTGTATATATAAATATATATAGATTATTATGGCAGAATGATCACACTTTAGGGTGTAGTTTAAGGTGTGTGCCAATAAATCCCTTTCAAAATATTCAACCGGGAAGCAAAACCTGCATTAAACAATAGGTGCCATTAGTTTATGATGCTGGAATCATTTAAATTCCAGTCTTCTGAACTCATTATGAGGTCTTTGTGGCACCAGGCTGCTGCTTAAAATCGGGCGTGGCTATTCCATAATGCCACGCCCGACTCGCCCAATCCTCCCGCGTGCCACGCCCCCTCGTTACCTCATGTGGAATCCCGATGTCACCAGCTATTTCCAGTCATGTTGATTGGTCCTGTGTATTTAAGTCCGCGTTCGGGTACGTTTCCATAGTCTTGTCATTGACGTTACGGCCTGCTTCTTCTCGTGTTTAGTGATGCTTTGCTAATAAACCCTCCGTCCTCCTGCTTCCTTGGTCCATGCTATGACACTGCGATCCAGGGACTGGATTAAAATATGATACGTCAAACTACAGTCAGTACTACCAGTACAAGTCTCAATCTTTGTGGTGACAACAGCAAAATATTTGCCATGTCCGGCTTTTGTTGAAATTGCATTCGGGGATGGACAGTCAACATCACGGTCAACACAGAGATTTTTGTGAGGAATCTGAAGGCTGGATTATTTGTTAGGAGGTTCTTTATTGGAATTAAATAAAGAGGTTTAATGCGGTGAGAGGGACAGCAGCACGTGGCTGTGATGTTCTTGCAGACCCTGGAGACGCGCGTCTACGCGTAAGGTGAAGCCGCCAGCATGGGGGCCCCGTTTGTCGCACCTTGAATGACTGACACCCCACACAGGTGGGATCCTCCCTGCTCAATGGGCCAGCTGCCATAACTGCCCCAACGACACATTCTCCTCGAGGCAGGTTCCTCCACTCCAGGGGTGATCTCACAGCACTGTCCAACAGGCTGGAACCCTCACGGTGCCATGTTCCACGTTGGGCTCAGTCCACGCACACGCGCACACACACACACACACACACATGTTGGGTGAACATGTCTTCATGGGCACCGCTCTTTCACTTTTATGGGAAAAATGCTAACGCTAAGTGTGACAACCTTAACCCCTACTCAGCCCTAACCATAACCATAAGTAACCAAACAAATTTTTTTTTTTGCATTTTTATTCTTTTCATTGCAGTCATAGATTTTCATTAAATTGAGTTTTCCCATATGAGGACCAGGATACCAGTATTCATACGGGTATTCATGACATTGTGGGGACATTGTGTCCCCATAAGGTAAGGTATATCCGCTTTCTCACACTCACACACACACACACACACACACACACACAGATAGTCTGAACATACCTTGCACATGCATGCTATTTACTCCCTGTTCCTCACCAAAGCGATTATTTACAAGTCACTCTTGGAACGATGGCATCTTTTCATTTGCAAATAAGCTTGAAGAAGAATGAGAAGGAGAAAAACAAACGTGAAAAGCAACCATCACCGAAAAAAACCCCACCTATTATAAAGAGGACATATGTAGCTAAATTGCAAGGGCCCATGGGAAATGCAAATTGGATGGACCTCCCACAAGAACGATATCCTTTATTTTCATGCAAACCATGCTGCTATGAAAAGCCCAGTATAAAAACATAAGGAATATTGCCCACTTTGAGTGTCTATCTGAATGGGCTGTAATATATTCCCTGAGAATTCTCCATTGATCCACCTTTAATAATCCTAGAAGACTGATTACCACACCACTGTGCTGAATACTCTCATTCAGCAACTGAATTTGAGCTGCTTCTAAACTGTGCAACACTAAAATAAAAAGAAAACACCGTCCCTGCATTGTTCTCTGCATAGCGGAGCACAATGTCACAAATGATCTGTAGTACGCAAACAAAGAGCTCTTACTTTGTAGGAGTATTATTCCTATTTTCTGATTTTGTTGGTTTTTTCTTCTTTTGCTGTTAATCAAATTCTCCCCACCGCTTTTAAAGCAAACTTTAATACCAAAAAAAAAATCAAAAATTATAAATTCTTCACGTCCCCTCTCAAGTCTCACTTGTGAGTCGATGCATCCTCATCAGCTACTGTGATTGGCCAGCTAACCCCTAAGCTCCGCCCCCTAACAGACCACCCAAGCTGCTGTCATCCTACCCCACAGCTGTTGCTTGGCGGCGGATGCTTGTGTTACTTTGTCTCCGTGCAGTGAAGGTCGCCCGTGCCCTCCTCGCGCCCACAATGGGCCATGGGGGTGGCCTTTGTGACTGGCGCAGGTGTCCTGCCATGAAAGGACTCTGGGCCAGAGCAGTGGCTGTGTGGAGGGGGGGGGGGGCAGGGGGCTCCACCTGTGCCCATGTCCACCCTGGATGCTTTATTAGACCCAGTGTAAGAAAACACCTTTTATATGGGCCTTTCTGACACCGTGCTGGAGGAGGTGAGGGGGCTCAGCATTTGGAAGGCAAACGACCCATCGCCCTCCCCTGTAACTCAAATACTAGGGAAGGTCATTAATGCACAGCTGGGGGCAGGTTCTGTCTGGGGGAGGGGGAGTGTAAAGGTGTCAGGTTTAACAATGCTTCTGAGGAAGTGCGGAGGTTCACGTGGGGTCATGTGACCTTACAGGTTTCCAGGCACATTCACTGTAGGGAGGAAAGGCTCCCGGGTGAATTGAGAAACCCAGCCCTACTTACTACAGGGCTCTTCCAATGCATGGCACACTACAGTAGAACTCACCAGCACCTCTGTAATACTCTATAGAACGTTGCTGATTGTTACAATGAAAGTACAGATGGCGGTTTTAACAAAAACATGGATGGCGATATGAGTATCTTGCTTTTGTTGACTCGTCGCGGTTTCTCCTTGAGGAATTGTGTCACGGGAGGTTTTTCAGCTCGAGATACCTAATTATTGGTTGTAAGGTACTAAAACTCCCCAGGTCTCCCTACACCAAGAGACATGAGCAATGAAATATGTTTTCCGATATCATTACAGTGTAAAAGGATAGGGTGAGCAGATAAACCCAATGTCACACGAAAAACAGGAGTTACAAAAATGTAAAATCAAAAAATATGGTGGGTAACATATCACTAAAGATGACTACTTCCAGCTTTGGTCTAACTTTGGCATCTGCCTTAGAAAAAATGTGTCTCCCAGTTAAGTGTTGTTCAGTGATACATAATTTAACTCTTCCAGAAATTTGGCAAGAGAATATGGGAACATCTAACATTTCTGAGCCGAAGCCAAATTCCTAACCATTCGAATATAATCAGCCATCCATTTTGCACGAGGGCTGATCCAGCAGGGTCGCGGTGAGAATGGAGCAGATCGCGGGGAGCACGGGGCGAGAGGCGGGGTGAGGGCTTTACAGAGCATTCACAGCTAAACAAGTATCACGGAGAAGGAAGGAATTCATTGCCAGCATTGTACTTTGTAATAAATTAACAAAGCTGTCTTCGTTTTATTAAATACTATTCATGTGTACTGATTGTCGCTTGGATATTATCATTGTAGTTGTTGCTGCTGCTGTTGTTGTTTTGAGGTTATTTAATATGTAATAACTAAAACCATATAGTCACATGCTGCAGTTCCAGTCTTATGCACGTAATATCCCAGTCTAGTGTAACAGAGACGCATGTAAAGATTCTATAATAAGGACGTTGGCACACAGTATAACACGTCCAAGAAGTGTAGACTCAGTGGGAAAAGCGCCCTGCCGTTTAAGCATAACAGATGACACCTAAGATTAAGCGCCATCGTCCGGTTACATTTCCATCGCCTGTGGTAAATTGCTGACTATATCTAGTGCACAGAAAGACCCCGCGATGATACCCTCATTTATAAACTGGAGAGGAATCGCTGCCGCACGCTAGGAAAAACCGGGAGTCTACGGGGATCTGAATACAGAATAAAAAATAGATTTTACCCCAACCAGTTTGAATATGCAAATCAGTTTTATTTTAATCTGGGTCAAAAAGTTGCTTATACAAGCAAAGATAATTAAGGGCCAGAGGAGGAAAAAAAATATGCCGTATTGCCGTTGGACCCATAGATTGTGATGTGCTACAGAGCAGGGCTTAGCCATAGCGTTTCCTGTATGCAGCAGTAAGCAGGCACTTCAGCAGCTCCCGGGGAAGCCTGGACTCGGCAAAGCCGGTCCTTTAGCAGGGCACCGTCAATAAAAACACTCGAAGACCGGTTTTGTGCTCTGCGCCACTCAGCAGACTTTAAGTGTGATACGCCAAGGGTTAAATGAACAATTTCCTACTACGAGTTTTTGTGCGTGTTGTTTTGCTTTGTTTTGTTTTTTGACCTTCTGAGCCAGTATGGGGGAAGAGGATTCAGTCAGCAAACAGTCATCACGGCTTGTTTGCAAAATCATCCACACATTCAGGCCTCCTTTGAGCTTCCAATCTGCTGAAAGCGGAGGTTCGGCTTTGCTTGGCTGCTGAGTCTTGCTCGTTGGTAAATTGACTACCAGTCTTATGCACCGTCACAATAAAGTACTGGACGGAGGAGCAGCTGGAATCCATTAATTTGGAGGAGCCTAAAGACTGATTTATACAGACAAAGTTATGTGCATAAATAAATAAGCGCGCTTCTTTGATGTTTAACTGATCCTGACATATATTGCAAACTGTTTTGTCCCTGAAACTGATCCATTTACGTTCTTCTGTTTACATCTTGTATAAATTATCCACTTGTTTTACATTTTAAAATGCCTTTAGAATTATACTACAGTGTGTATATTTCTTCTCAATTTGGGTTACCGGTACACAGAATTTTGTAAAGGGCTTACCCCTTTCAACACTGATTATATAACGTTGGGGATAACTGGATTTCAAAGAAGACATGCTTTGTGTCTTAAATTTAAGTGACTGAGATATGCTCCGTGACGATACCAGCACGGGTCCTAGCCAATGTGGCGCCCTAGGCGAACATCAGAGCCGGCGCCCCCAATCTGAGGCAAATTGAAATTGCCTAACAAATCGGCTCCCTCTCAGAGGTTGGCGCCCTAGACGGTTGCCTATGTCACCTATAAGATTGACTAGCGTTGCACGACCCAGTGCTAGATAAGCGGATGGATGGACAGTGATGTACGTCATATCATTACTAAAGACGACGCTACAAGCCAGGGTTAAAACTTCGGAAGTATTATTTGCCTAGATGTGTATCAGAGCTGCAACGAAGTCAAACTCTGATTAAGGAAATACACATCGACAATTTAAACATCTGATGAAATATGAAGTCTTCAGTGCCACAATATATCTGCGTGTATAGCAACTTAAAACGAAGTTATAATCACAAAAACACTTAATTCTAAAAAACAGTGCACGTTTTAAGCCTGATCGAATCTTAGATCGGACGAGATGCAGATGGCGCTCCAAACCGTATTCCTTTCCTGTTACAGATACATTGACGCTGCTTTAACAAAACAAAAATATGAGCATATTGGACATCATGCACCAGTATATGCGCAGTGCAGTTCAGTTTGGGTTGGCTGACGATCACAGACTTTTAACGAGTTCCTACTGATTTTAGCCAAGCCGTCGAAGGGAGCGCTGCTATGGGTATTTTGACTCGGTCCCTAATTCGTCAGTGCTTTTAAAGTTACCGCTGAAAGAAGCTTGCCTTGTGTAGATTACAGTGCTGGGGAGTTCGCTCATCGCCTGGTAGCTCCAGCAAAACGTGACTACGGTCCTTTTTTGTATTTATTTGTTCGCTTACCTTTAATTAGCTTCCCAAAACAAGATGTAACTTCTTATACTCAATACACAGTCTTTTTAGAATACTGTTAAATATTTTTTTAATGCGCCCCGTTTCGCCGATGGAAGATACTGTTAATTATTTTGAGTATGTTATGCCGAAGTGATTTTTTGTTTTCTTTTTCCCTTTTCATTGTGGATTGGTAATTCGGGATTCTGCCAACGAAACGCGGCGTTTGTTTCGCGAAGGAAATACGGAACAGGGAGTTAAGGCGTACGGCTCGACAACAAACCGGGGATTTAAATCGCTTTTGGCGTGCTCCTCGAAAATAGAAAGAAACCTTTACAATTCATGTGGCGCTTTTCTGTTTAGCAACTACAGTCTGGATTGCAGAATGAGCAAGGAAAGACCCAAGAGAAACATAATCCAAAAGAAATACGTAAGTGTATTATTTTAATGATTGATAACGCTTTGTAAATTGACCTTTACAAGTTTACACGTCTTTTTTGCTTGCTATAATGAAAACGTATTAAACTTTCATTGCCGGCCTTTCACGTACACTGTAAAAGAACAAAGAATTGTGTATTAAAATGTGTCGATGAGACTAAATATTCGGAGTTAGCTGTGTTGGCACCGATTTTGTAGAGAGAGCACTCGTGGTGCCAGGTTTTTCCTCTTCAACATCAAATCTATTATATTTGATCACTTACCGAGGTACTCTTATTTGTGCAAAAACGACAGAAACCATTGAAGTACCATCACAAAGCTTCATTTGTGTGCTTGGCCACATTGATTAGCAACAATATTGGTTGAAATAGCGCGAATTTCCCCTGTAATTGTTGTCAGAATGGCTTTGTTTGGTTTTCATAGTGTTCCTATTTGAAGCCATGCAGACAGCCATATCGCCTCTGGCTTTTTCCGGGTTACATGTCCCGATGTAAGAGCTTTTCGTTAATAAACTGACTTGGCAATTAATATACAAGAGTATGGTTTTTCGTTTGAGGAATTCCCGTCGATTCGTAGTATTTATTTGGGAAGGATCGTGAGTATCGCATTCGGAGCGATCGGCCACCGGAGCATAAAGCATCGAGGAAGGGGTTTGATCTCCGGATCTCTCGCTACACGCGGGGACAGAAAGCAGTCCTGCGTTTGAGCCTTTCGCTGCAATACAGTTCGACTCGGCGCTAATGTCTGCAAACGCACGACGAGCGAGGGGCACCCGAACCCGAACCCTTAAATGCACTACGGAATGTTTTTGTTTCGTTTTGCACGTATCCTGCGTGTGACCTCTGAGTAGACGGATGAGGATCCCCCGAAGTACGGCATAGCTGTGCAATCATTTTACATTTTAGTTGATTCTTGAAACACACAGACCTTTGCGGTCGGAGGTATCCTAATATCTAGTTTGAGCAGATCGTGTTAAATCTGAATCCACCAAGCTTATGATTTCTAACTGGGGGGGGGGGTCGTTTTAAGTTGTAACTCCTTCAGTCGCATTGCAGAGGTGCTTGTACTGCAAAAGCAACCATTTTATATTTGCAACCATAACACTGGATATTTAAAAAACGCGGACTGAAGCCCGTGAATGTTTTAAAAAGCACACGGACTCCCAACGTGTTTAATGTAGAGCGGTGAGCCAAGGGATTAAAAAGTGCAAGCCAAACAAAGACGTTAACGCGAAGTGAATCGCTCAGCACATTTCTCTATAACCCCGTTTAGCGTTTAACCCTACTTACTGTAATTGACCTCTTGGTAGAGTTTTGGGGAAGATTTTTTATGACGTTTTACGGATGTGAAATAATCGTGCCAAACAACTTGCGTATTGAATTTCGTTGTCTGTACTAAACTCTGTGTGCCTTTAGGCCCCTCTTTAGAAAGCATCGACATGACTATTTTAGGATTCCTAAGAAAGTGCTCTCACAGTTTAGTGTTTGTGAGGATCTGTGTAAGGACAGATATTTTGTCTGCCATGTGTTTCTAGAGCAACAGGTTAATCTACGTCAATACAGAACGATGGCGGGCGTTTGATGTGACGTCACAAAGAGCTCGGAATGCAGAAACTTCCTCGGCGGAACGTGCGTCGGTCATTAATCCCGCTGGCGTGATACTTTGTTGCGTCATTTAATCACTGTCTTGGGAAGGAATTTTACATCAGCAGTGTGAAATGTTTAAAGAAGTCTCTTCAGGTCTAATTTGAAAAGTGGTGCTTAAAAATGTAAATCATTTGTACACAATACAAGCGGCCTTTAAAAATGCCTTTATCTCGATTTCCAGTTTTACTTTATTCAGTTGGGTAGGCCTATCCAAGCAGTGGCATGTGGTTATGTAGAATAGATAGATACTTTATTGATCCAGACAGAAATTCAGGCATTCAATGTGTGTGATTTTTATATAAAATGAGTACATTCTTCAAATTGTAGACCAGCATCTTGATATAGATTATACTACTCTGGATGTAATATTTAATTTGTAATTGTCCAATATGTTGTGATTTGTTACCATTCTGTAACCTTTAAACAAAGGGCATAGACTAGAAGACCAAGGAATTGTTTTTCCGGAAAGTTCGGCTAATTAAGCAATTGGATCTTCAGGACATAAGAAATTTAAGACGAGTCATTTATATCTAAAGGGTACGTGAGTATTTATTACTTCTGTTACTATTTTGATAGTTATCACATATCACAGGTAAAATGTAATTTGGTGACAGTTACAAACCCCATTTAACTGAGAATCCAGTGTAGTTTTGGATGTAACCTAGGCAACATCTTTGCGGTTTATGTATGAGGTAATTCGGTGATGTTTCAGTTTAGTTTAATATGAATAGATGGCCATAATTTTTAACCCAGGTGAATTACATCTGTTGCAGTTCAGGTAGACAGGAAGTGATTGTGGGCTTGTGGTGGTTGCTTGCGGAGGCGGACCTTCTTCCCTGGCAGCATGGTATCACGCAGTTTAACTGTGGCTCTGACGGCTCAGCTGACAGCAGCGTTGTGTGCGGGTCAGGATTGGACCATGTGCCTGGGGGGTTAAGGTAACGTGGGTGTCCTGGCAGGGAAATGTCACATGCTGCGTGAAGCCCCTGATGCCAGTGTCCTTAAGGAATCTCTTCTGTGGGCTGCTGTCTGTCGCGTCACAGAGAGCGTCTGCGTCGCTCGGTCTGCGGCAGGAGCGGATGCCATGCTGAGAGTTAGACGGAGATTCGGGCACCTTCGTCCACGGCTCGGTGTTCTCTGGGCCTCCCGCACAGGTTGCCGCGTGGCCTCCGCCCACATCGGTACTCTTCCTCGTAACCCCGTCGTCCTCCTCTTTATGCCTTTGTAGCCTGGTCTCCATCTGTCAAGGCTTTTGTTTTTTGTGCTTCAGAATAGCGGTAGTCTGCTCTCATTACAGGCAATCCCTTCAAATTGTTAATGTGCTTTCTTGTAGAAATTAATTAGGCCTGATGCTCTGCTTCAGATGGAGGGCGACGCGCTGCCTGAGCGGGCGGGCCTTAGCCCCCCCCTCTCTCGTCAGCTTTCCTATCCATTTTTTACCGTTCAAGAAGTGAACTTTTTCCATTTACTGTCGTTGAACCTCGGAATGAATTCAGAGAGCATGCAGGTGTTGGAGAAAGTGGCAGTGTTTGTTCTGTCGGGGGTGGGGAACGGAGTGTGGGGGTGTAGGCTGATAGTGCATGTTTACGTTTTAGATTTTAATGGCGTGGTCACGCTTTCGTCTCTCTTCGGAATTGAGTAACATTTGCGAGACCCGTCCCGTCTGCGCAGACGTGGTGAAGCCAAACGGGCGAGCAGCAAGAAGACAGGAACGGCCTGGTGAAGCCCTCCCAGGGACACCCGCTCCCCTCCAGAAGCTCTCGCCCTTCTCATTTAACCTCCCCGTAATTAGTGTAAGACAATTAAACATGCTTGGCTTCCCCGTTGCCTACTCTCCTCCATGGGACCGGAGCTTGCATTGTTTTGTTTTTCCACATGTGCAGAGGGTGGGGTGAAAATTCATCAGCCAGGAGGGGAGCGTCATCTGTGAAGTAAACAAGGAAGCGGGATTGAGGTGCCCTGATCTGGGCACCACGTTAACAGCTGCCTTATGCTTGCACACACGTATGAGTTTAGTATTATTTTGATCTTGTTAATAACGTTTGAATCGGTATTTACCGCCAGTCGTTTTTGACTTGGGACAGAGTTTTTTTTTTTTTTCCCTCTCTGGTTTATTTTGCTGGTTTAAGTCGTACCGGGTTATCCGGGTCTGGCTGCCGCCCCTGTGCCCAGTTGGGCTTCTCCCTAATTCATTGCTGCTTGGTGGGATAAGCACAGCTGCACTGGGGCCTTTAGACATGTAAAGGAGCTGTCAGTCTTCATTTCATCAGGCGCACAACTGATGAGGCCGAGTCGAAAAATCCACAAGAAAGGAAACAAAACAGAGTGCAGCCTGGGCCCCGTGGGGGCCTCCGCTGCTGCACCGTGCGCCTTTTAAAATTTAAATGTGGGCCCCCGCGTGGGCCCCCGCGGTCGCCGTGTCAGAGTCCCTCCTTGCTTCAGTTCACCTTGTGTTTTATTGCAAATTGTCTCTCTGAAGCTGAAACGCGTGACGTACCCAGGGTCCTGCACGGGTCCTCGGAGGGGGCACGGCGTCGTAATGGTGTGGGGCGTTAAGCCAGGCCGTCAGGAAGCACCAGATGGGAGGGATTGGCTACCCTGGGGAGGGGAGGGGGCTGTTCTCCCGGGTTTGTGATTTTGAGACGGGCACCGCAAAGTAACCGTTAAACGCCGTTAAAACGTAGCTTTGTTGCTAATCACAGGCCCTGTCACTCTGAAGTGGGAGTCGGATATGGTGAGATTTCAATGGCGTTGATTCTGGGAAGTGATCTCCGTCTCACTCAGGATGTTCCATTTTTCATTTGCTTGAAATCGTAGTTCCTGCTCGGGAATTGGCATCCGAGGCTCGGCACATGCGTTCGTAGATGCGGTCATTGAGTGACGCGTTACCACGGAATTGGTAAATGGATCAGCCCCACGCAGAGTGAATGGAGCGCACCGTGAGTCTGGGCTGCTCTTCCTGATTTAAGGTGCCGTGGGTCTCATGTTCGACGGTATGAATGGACCGAAACGTCCCGTGTGTTTATAACCTTAAGGTATTGCTGGAAAATATTACATTCACTTAGGAGGCAATTTTTATCCAAAGCGATTCTGAGAAAGCAGAGTCAGAAGGTGATTAAAGGTCTTGCTCAATGGCCCAACGGTGAAGTCGCAACCATGGGATTTGAACTAACAAACCTTCTGCTCTCAGCCACAGTGTCCAAACCTGAGGAACCACACAGCGCCCATGTATTAATGTTACTCCCCTGCCTCAGGTATGCAAATAATGCTCTGCCATGCAGATAATGCACTGCCATTATATGCGCGCCATGTCGCACAACGTCTGGTGTTAACTATGCTGTTGGACCCTGATTGAGTGACACTTTTATAAGACTGTGCAAGGCCTTCTCATTTTAACCCCCTTGCATGCAGCGATGCAGCGTCCCGCTCTGCTGCATTGCTGCCCTCTTGGCCAGGTTGAGTTTGCTGTGAGGCCATCAGCTGTAATCATCGCCTCCGCACTTGGAGGTGACGCCCGCTGCGTAACGTGCCCTCGGTCATAGAAACCCTGACAAGCCGCGCTGCCGGGCAGGCGAGCCTCCCGATCGCTGTGCTCCAGTGTGCAAAACTTTCTAGAATGGTGTCGTAAAAATAAAGTGCGTTCTGGGAGATGAGACGAGCCGCACTTCTCCCCCTCGCTGAATTATCAGTGTGCTGCTTTTGATCGCCGCTTTCTCAGTGTTGGTCACGAAGCACAAATGAACGGCCCTCCTGAAGGCCTGGCTCCTATCCCATGTATGATTTTCAGTTTTCCTGTATTACCTGTTACATTTACGCTCCAAAAGCCTGGATTTTTCCAGAAAAATCTGCAGGACACTCGTTTCACATGGGGAGTGGCGCTAACCCCAGCAGCACCGGCCGCCGTCGTCTTTCCCCTCCCACATCGCCGTCCATGTCCTATTTATGGCGGCGTTTTCCGCCGATGTCACGCACCCCTCCCGCTTCTCATCCCGCCGGCGGGGGCTCTCCCTCGCGCGGCCTCCTGCCAGGGCTGGGCGCCCATTTGCAATTCCAAGTAGGCCGATTCTTTATATATGATTATGTTCCCGAGGCAGGTTTATGAATTGAATTCTCATCATGCGCATGTAGTAACAGTCTAATTATGCATTTTCAAGTTTTGTTTTCACAATCTGGTCCCCGTGAGTCATTTAGTTATGTCTAATTACCAATATAAGAGTTATATAGCGCTGATATTAATATTTCTGTGGAATGTCTTGTTGGTCGCTTCGGTTTAGTTACTCCTGTCTGCTCTTTCTCTTTTTCTCATTACTATGAAGGATCTGAAATTGTTGGAGGTTAAGAACGTTTTGGCCTGTTCTGCGGTTTGGTTGTAATGGGTTTCATGTTTTCTTTTTTTTTTTTTTATAGCTTTTGGTTTGAGAGAGAGCCTGTATTTTAAACTGCAGCCTTAAGCCTTGAGCTTTGCAGTGAGGGGGACTATCGCTAGGTTGTTGGTTTTCGTCCCAGGAGGGCCCATGTCTTGAAACCCTTTAGGAAGGTGCTTGACTTAAATATGCCAGTAATTAATTTTTTTATGGGTTAAAATTGCAGCTCATTGTGCATACAGTTCCGGGGTCTTGACCAAACCCACATACGGGGGTGTTGCTGTTGTGCCTTTGCGGAGGGAGTCTGTCTGTCTGACCAACTGATTGACTGGCTAAGCTTTCAAGACTGCCAAGTAATACATGGATTTTGAGCCAAAGTCACAAAATAGGGGTTCGTGCTCATGTATTGTGGTGCATTGAAGGGATGACCGTGCTGTCCATCGTTCTGCACACCCCAGAGTACTGGGAACGTCCTAGAACTTTCTGGGCCAGGGTTTTGCACTCAAGTGCCGGATGGGTACGGTGCCTGGAGCCAGAGTTCCGTAGGGCCCCGTCCCTGCGATCTCCTGCATCCACGGCACGGGGCCGCGGGAGAGCCAGAGCCGCGGGCACGGGCAGCGCTACAGGCAGTGCCTTTCTCTGCCGCGTTAAGGATGAGCGAGTGCTCTGAAGTGCCCCCTCACCGGCGCGTGCACTCGCACAATTACCAGCCAATTACCAGATCAAAGCTCCGGAACAAAGGAAATGGGCTTTATCCGCGGACGGCTCTCCTTGCCGGCACCGACCGGGGATTCCCTCATGAATATCAGTTGGCACTGCTCGCGTGCGTGCGTGTTTCACCCGCGCCGGGAATGGGGGGCCCCTGGCTGATGTTTCACCCGCGCCGGGAATGGCGGGCCGCCTGGCTGGTGTGTTTCACCCGCGCCGGGAATGGGGGGCCCCTGGCTGATGTTTCACCCGCGCCGGGAATGGCGGGCCCCCTGGCTGATGTTTCACCCGCGCCGGGAATGGCGGGCCGCCTGGCTGGTGTGTTTCTCTGGGACCCTAACCCCCAGTAGAAGCAAAATGTCGCCAGTTGTAGGTTAATCAAACATTTGTCGTCTGTTTTCGCTCGGCCGTGTCACTCCAGTGGGTCCTGAAGCCTCAATGGGAGCAAAAGGGGGCCAATAAACACCTGAGTTTCACATCATGTGACTTCAGGCCCATTTGAGCGATTTACTGCTTCTGGGTTCTGTGTGACCGTCTTTTAATAAACGTTTGGGAGCCGGTTCTGCTGCAGAAATAGATGCTAGTTCCCTGTAATTTTATATCAGCTATTGGGTTTATAATTTGCTTTTAGGAGGGCTGAAGCTCAGCAGCTGCAGGCAGCCGGTAGGCCGTGCAGCAGGCGGATCTGGTGACGGCTGAGCCCAGAGATGAGGCACTGGTTGGCCTAGATCGAATGACGGAAGTTCCCCAGCTCACTGGAGACTTAAACTTAAAGGGAAAGAAATAATTGAATTAAGACCATGCCTTGGATGGAATTACATGCAGGCTTGTTTGCTGTGGGACCTGGTTTATAAGTTACCTACATTCTAATGGCTTTTCCCAGTGGCATTTCTGATTCTCAAATATCGAAGCAGTGTACTGATTTTATTTTTTTACATTTGAAATGGTTCTAATTTGCCTCAAAACCAAGAAATCATGAGGTCTTCAGTTTGTTTATTTACAAGCCTTTTGGGAGGCGAAGGAAATTTAATTTTAAAGTTACCTAAAGAAAATTGTTGCCATGGTGACCAAAAAATTGCTTTTTAATGCTGGGTGTCATCAGTGGGGCCTAACCACCTGTTTCCATAGCAACAGCCACAGTGCCATCGTGGTGTGTTGAGTCTGGGTCAGAATAGCCAACTAACTCTGCCTGGCTTTAATGTGAGTTACCATCCTGCCCCCCTCCCTGGCCCTCTCGTCAAATCAGAGGTAAACAGAAATCTGAGCTGTCTGGGTGCTGGGGGGGGGGTCATATCTGCAGCCCTATCCTCAGGCTTGTAAATGACCTGCCTTTGTCTGCTTATAATCTGGGCCCGTCTGCGACTTTTCCTCACACTCCATAAATTCTTTTCGCCAATAAAGCGGAGTCATTAACATCTGTACCTTGATGGCACCAAAATGCCAGCAGAGAGAAATTAAAGATTAAACCGTGTGTGTGTGTGTGTGTGTGTGTGTGTGTGTGTGAGTGAGAGGGCGAGCGAGCGTGACTCCCGGTGACGACTCGGCAGGGGGGGTGATTCCAGGCCCCCCCACAGCAGTGCTGACTCTCTGCATGCCCACTATATGGAAACGGGGCCTTTACAGGAAGGGAAGGAGCTCGGAGCTCAGCAGCACGCTCTGGGGGTGAGGTGGAAACCATTAGAGAAACCATTACGGAGGCCCAGCGTTTCCAGTCACGCTGGAATTGTTTTCTCTCGTGATGGAGGGAGAGCGAGCGAGCGAGCGAGCGAGCGATCGCAAATGCGGCAGCTTCTGTTTTTAGTTTCTCGATTTCCACACAACAGAAAGGAGCTGAAATGTCCCTTTCTGAGTTTCAAAGGCTCGACGGGCCTGTTTCGAGAAGCCAGCCGTGGCCTCTGTGGGGAGCTGCTTTCGGGCTCACTCAGAAACGGAATCTAGCTGGGGAGGGGGGCTGGGCCAGGAAGGCTGCCTGTGCTTTTGGGTGGCTGTGGGGGGCCTCGCTGTGGGCCGTCTTCTTCGGTGTGTGTGTGTGTGTGTGTGTGTGTG
>JAODKE010000052.1:26434-41600 GCA_026779605.1 Mormyrus hasselquistii
ACAACTGGGACAATTTAACTCTTTGTGACAGCCCAAAAAAAATCCCCCGGTCCCCCCCCCCCCCCGCCACCATCCCATGTCTCAACAGCTGAGAAGTCTGGTGAGCATGTGCATCAACCCCGACCCTGACCAGCGGCCCGATATCGTCTTCGTGCTCCAGATTGCCAAGCAGATGCACCTGTGGTCCTCCAGCACCTGAGCATGGGACCGCAAGTGGACGGACGCGAGCCGCCCCCCCCCCCCCCTCAACCTGACCTGAGATCGGGTCCCTTTGTCCCGTTTCTGAAAGAGAACGAGACGGGAGAAAGAGTGGCCTGTGCATGGAGAAGCTTCTCGCTCAGCTCCTCTCCAGCACTGCCATCCATTATCTTCTTATTTTGTTTCTGGTGAAAACCAATTATTTCTAATCGAGAACTATGTAGTCATACAAAGAGTTCAAAGGAGGGTAGCGCGGTGAAGGTGGGAACGTCGGGGGGCTGAAATGTCGCCCCCTGCTGGCTGGGAGTACAGACCGTATGGTTGTTGATGTTGCAGAGGGTCTTTAGTGACAGGAAAACATGACTTGACTGAACAGCAAGCTTTTAATGCAATGTGAACATCATGCAGTGAGGACACTCACTGGATTTAAGCATAATAATTGTGTATCTCAGATATTACATTACCAATTAAGTTTTCATTTTTACATTTCTATTGCTAATGCTCCATTTAACGGCACTGTATATCCAAGCGTCTGGACGTCACTAAAATGTAAACAAGTTTTTTTCGCTGATTTATTCTTGCCTGTGTGCTTCTTTGATTTGAAGTTTCCCGTGTGACAGTGAAATTTTAATGTTTGGTTATTTTTCGGTTTTTTGTGCTTATTTTTTTTTTTTAGATAAACAACAGTAACTCGCTACGATTTCAGCGCAGAGCATGGTTGTGTTAACATCCTGTTGTAAGAATTATTTTCCTACTGTGAAATGCAGAGAAAGTAACTGTCTGGAATATCCTCTGTACATACTGGAATCGATTTTTTTGGAAGTGTAGCGTTGCAAGATGGGAAACTTGGACTCTTTCTGGGGCTGTGTGTTGTGGCCCTCCCACCCCCCGTCAGCGCCCGCACGTCCTACATCATATAGGCCTCTGTCGGACTGACCTTAAAAGGCCGAATCTCACACATACTGGTACCCACCCCACTGCTGTGATCCGCGCCATTCCGGAGTAATGGCTACTTGCCAGGCCTGATATGACTCACAGGACTGATGTCTTTCACCACTGGTTTTCGACGACCTGCAGCAGTGCTTCCCAGTACAGGTTTACTGGTCTTAAACATCCATCGCGCCTCCACATTTACACTGAAATGTACGAAGAATGATGCACGTAGAAGGATCCTATTTGTTTTCATAATATATATATATATATTTTTTTTTTTTTTTCCCGTTAGAATGTGCATTTTTGTAATAATTGACCTTTCTTTTGGGAATCCTGACTTTTAGTGAGACTGCAATATTTTTGATCTTGTGAAATAATTTTGAAGTGGTTCTTTTCATATTTTATAGTTCAAATAAAATGAATTGCTTTGATCTGCACCCTTGTCCTTCCGTCAGGGGGTCGGGTGATTTTACACGTTTTAAGAAATGACATGTCATAAAAATGTCTGCACACACCTTGATTTTCTACCTATCCTCCCACCTACCTTGCACACTTCTTGAAGTAGGTCATACTGCATGCTACACAGCTGTATATGCAGCAAAACCAACAATGACACCATAAACCGAAAAATGTCGAATGATTCACACATTTGTGTGAATCATTCACATTCAGAGTACCATTTTTTCGCACAGTGAATTTCATTAGGCTGTCGTAACATTCACAGCCCAACACTGATGTGATTATTTGGTTAGTTCCTTCTGGTCAATTCCCGGTCTGGCTACTGTTTTTGCCCCCAGAAAATGAATTCTGAACTCAAAGCAAATGGTGATGGGCAAATGATTCTTCATGAACCATTTGCTGTAGTTTTTGACTCCACTAGATGGTGCTCTTGGTTCGCTTTGTGCCCTTTTTTGAACAGAGAGCCCCAACTAGTGGAGTCAAAAAATATGCTAAATGGTTCATGAAGCGTAATTTTGTCCATCGCTACAAAGCACCATGGTTTCTGGTACTGTGCCTCGTTGTACAGATGGAGTCTTATGATATGCTCAAGTCAACCAGATGAATCAGGTGCTGCTTTTATAAGGTAAACTTTTGCCTCTTAATCACACAGAACCTTTGTACAGAAGAAAACATTTCAGATATTAGCTCCTAAAGAAATCATCAAGTTATACATTTCAACAAAGTGAACCTCTACTGTCCAGAAAAATACAAGACATCTAATTAAGGAAAAGCTCCTGTAAGAAACCAGCTGCAGCCATATGGAGTTTCTGGACGATACCTTCTGTCAATAACCATGCAATCCTCACAGCTTCTAGAGGTTTGAGTACTTCCTGCTATCCAAAGCGCACAAAAGCCATTTGGTAAAGCCAGGCTGTGATGGAGGAGAAGTTGTGAAAAGGAAATTACTAAAACACTGAAAAGGGAACTGTGAACTGGCTTCGGGTTCATAAGAACACGGTCCCTGACCTGCTGGAGGAAGTGGCAGGAACAAAGGAAACCCGTATCATTGATAACTACTCTCTGAGAAGAGGACCAAGGAGACAAACCTTCTGTCTGTGTCTACATGACAAGGTCACACAACCCCAGATGTGTATAAAGAGGTGGAAGAAGCAGGTGCCATCGGGCCGCCCAACCAAGCCCTAAAAAGAAGAACCTACTGTAAAAATGAGAACGGCAAAGTCTAAAAGACTGGTCTGGTGTTCAGTGTGGAAAAAGGGCTGAATTGTTTGAACTCTCAAGAGAAGCATCTTTGCTAAAGCAAACGAATGAGCAAAAACTCTTACGACTTCTTGCAGGTGTAACCTCTGGATAAGGAAAGAGCTGAAGCTGGTTTTCCTGAACCCCAGGTGAGTACCACCTGTGCCACCTCCCTTAAATGGAGTCTCATCGACAGCTTTCCTGATTGTTATATAGTTCTGCAAGAAAACAAGCATCAACACCAGTATCCATCAAGCCCACGCACTTCTGTGGTGCTGGACATTTAATAGATAAGCTGATTTGATAGTAATCTTTGGGACATATAGGATACATAGGGGACAGTCTGTATGCCGTAGTAGGCACGTAAATAACGGGAGAACCCAAGCAAGCAAAGTACAACACAAATGTCAGCATGATCACTGAAATGCAGCCGTACTATGTTGTCGTGAAAATTCCGGTGTTTCATTGAATCCTCAACGATTTTTCAGGAGCCATTCAGCTAAAATACCTCGCTTAATTTAGGGATACCAAAATTCCCAAAGTTCCCGACTAACCTACTGTTATACACGGTCAGGACGGCTAGAAGAAAGCATTAATAAAATAATACATCTACTTAAAATCAGTAATACATTTCATGAAATAACTTGCAGTTAAAATATAACTAAACGAACCAGCGCATTAATAAGATAATACACGTTCATACTGCGATATGAAGTCATACATTTAAAAAATGTTGAAAAAATACATTTAAAGATTATATTAAGATGGACGCTATCTGAAATACCGTGTTTCTCGGTTATAAGCAAGTATATTGAATACCCGGACGTTATTAACTTGCTTTTCTGTGACATGCTGGTTTTCTACTGGTTCGAGAATTACCCAGTTTGTAGATTACTGGTCTTATGCACATTATAACTACATTATACTATACTTTAAAACTACACATTATTACTATTAATCATAATAGTAATATTAGTGATGTTGTTGATATTAATCATAATGAATGTAGGGCCTAATATTACTTATATATAAAACTGCGAGATATCCATCATTTCTCAATAGCCACTGTATCTGCGTATGTCTGTAGACTACCTACTGTGTACATATAAATACACAGCAACTTTCGCTCGAATTCCCAGCAGATATCCTGTTGGACATCCAACTGGTTTCGAGAAGTTTTTCCGAGAAGCGCTATATTGGTTTGAGTCCGAAATAGTATCAGTGCTGTAGACCAGCGGAGCCGGCGGACATCGGCTCGCATTATTTAAAAGCATCGGAGGTGTAATTGTTTCAAACTGAACCTCCGCTAGGGAGTCCCTCCCCAGTTACCTTGCATTAACTTAGCCTAAGGTCTATATACCAGGAACTTTAAGCGATTTATGAAGTGCTTATTAACACAAGCAAGAGGTTTCAGGTAAACGGGCTTTAAACGTAGTCCAGCATCTTTTCGTGTTATTCAGCAGGACAGCTAACGTGGTCTTATGGCGGAGGCTCCAGGTCTGTACCCCCGCTTCGGCGGCCTTGGGATCCCCACACACCTCGGATACGGATACGTATCGTTTCCACGTCGGAGACTGAAATGTCACAATTAATTAGCACTTTTGCTATTATTATTGTTGTTATTTCACTACCTGCTATTCTGTACTGAAAATGAAGATTGTTCCACGATTAATATGTCTAAAGTTTCTGCTTCATTGGGGCCTTGGGGGTGTCAGCCAGATCCCCCCACCAGAAAAAAAGATGGACTATTGACCCGATGGCTTTACTCCAGGTTATTTCGGGCTTAATACGTATCTTATTACGAAAGAATAATTTTACCAACACTTGAGCACTTGTATTTTTAATTAAAGTCTTGGGATATCAGTGCAGCAACTGATTATTATTAATAGTAATTATCGTTAATTTTCTAGTTTAGATACCCGTACCTGTGCAGCCATATTTGGCCTATTAATCCTTATGCAAATATTTTCTGAATGCACGCGTGTTGTATTCTTTCAGTAAATGGCTGGAAATGTAAATTGAAGCAGACCTGACTATATGAGGATTACCAAGGGAAATAATACCGAGCCCTGCAGGAACAAGCTGTCGCTATTCAGTTGTGAGGGTCTCTATTGACCGTTCTTAGCGCACATCTGTTATTCTGCACGACCACTTTGAAAAAGCAAAGGCGCCCTCTTTCGGCGACCGAGCGGAACTCGGTCGCGCCTCCGCCGTCAAGATCCCAATAGGCTGCTTCTGTCTTGTCATCCTCGGCAAACCGGACGTGCTGCCGCGATTGACAAGGTGGCATGATACGCGAGGTGGCATCTAACTTTAGTGTCTGCACTCCAACCACAGCACGACACACAGGAAATACACACGCACAGTAAATATGTAAATCCAGTTAAATGTAAGTGTTTGATCTTCCAATAGGTCATTACTTAATTTAATTTAATTTCAAAGCTAAAATAACTAGTGCATGATTTTCAAGAGGGAGCACCTTCCAATACTGAGTTGCAGTCTGTGTATGTGTCAGTTTGTGTGTGTGTGTTTGTGCGTGTGTGTGTGTGTGTGTGTGTGTGTGTGTGTGTGCTGGAGAGTCCAGCAGCTCAAAGGATCGATGTTTGGGGAGGTGGATTTGAAGCCAATTATTTTCAGCTTAATGGTCCCTCAGGTACTGAGGAAAGCAACAACAAAACGGCTGAAAGAGGGACAGGGTCTTGGGCAATCAGCCTCCAGGCAGCCTCCGCTACTGCAGGGACCAGCTTCTGCAGCCGCCCTCCACGGGGAGCAGGCCCGGCTGATCTCGGATCAGATGGGTTGTCTCACATGCATGGCACTGGCCAGTGACCCAGGCCTCTTTGTGTCGCCAAACGACACAGTGAGCCCTTCCTTAATTGTGTTCTTGTCAGGGTGGGGGCTGTTTTTGCACTTCCTTGCAAGTTAAAGCGTGAAAATAACGTTAACCCTCTCGCCGGCGTGAGGCATCCATTGCTGGCCAACGACTTCAATCACATGTTGGATGTACAAATTAGCGCCAACCCGCATATGCAAGCAGGAAAAACCAGGGTGGGGGGGTGATGGTGGCATTCCTCCCCCCGTCCTCGTGTCTACGTCAGCAGGAACTCAGCCCCTTTCAAGCTTTCCCAGAAGGGATCTTACGTGCCATTGTTCAGCAGGCCGCCGCCGGCTACGCTTTCACACCAGCTTATCGCTCATAAACTATTCAGGCAGACGCTTACGCTCGCTGATAGCTAAACATCCGCGGGCGGCGGTGCCCACAGTGATGGTGTCCACAGCCGGGGGGTGGGGTGGGGTGGGGGGAGTAGCGACAGGCATGGCCAAGCCTGTCCCACTTTGAAAATAAATAAGAATCGGTGCACCAATGGAGGGAACAGTCCAGGGCTTCCAGGTCGCGATGGAATGTTCCAGAAAACAGCGAGGGTCTTTGGGAGTAAGAGGTGGGTGAGAGGGATACACTGAGACTCCTAGTCCTTGGGGGTTGCCCCCACTCCCCTCCCCAGCTGCCCCCTACATAAACGATGGTGTTGCCACCCTCAAACCGGCCTCTGGGTCCCGCCGTGCAGCTCTATTAAGAACCTTGTGACAAATGGCCAGCTTTTGAAGCGGTGAGGAGGGGGTCGCCAAAAATGTTCTGGCGGTCAGAGAGCAATGGCCGCACTCTTCGGAACGCCTGCCATGGGGGGCTGGGGGGGGGAGGTGGGCAAGGGGCTTCCTGGCAAGAGTTCATTACCGCGAGCGACAGACCCTCTGCTAAAACACTGTCTTGAGGAACAAGCGCTGCATGGGACAAAATAAATAACGCAGAGCCGCGGCACGCCGCTTTGATCAATTATTTACAGCGGCGGGCTCGTGGCACGCGGATTCGTTAATATCCGCACCTGCTCGACTCATCTTTTAAAAGATGATTTATGTGTTACGGCCTGGGCTAAATTTCACGGCAATCAGGCCGGAGGCTGCTAGGGGGGCCCTACGGAAGCCGCTTCCATCCCGCCACTGGGAGGGGCGCTCCGAGTCGGCCCACGGGCCTCCTGGTGAGCCGTCATGGTGGTGAACGGATCGTCAGAATCATCTCTGGTGAGGGGGGCGGTGCAGCAACGGCGAGTCGGGGGCCGCCAGCGATGCCAGATGTCGGTGGTGGGAAGTGGCCGTCAGCGTTCCTGCTTTAGTGTGGGCCTCGTGTAACAGCTTGCGTGTGCCGTGCAATGACCGCCCTCTGAACTACAGCCTCCTTCTCTCTTCACTCAGCCTGCACCACAGTCTTTTGGTAGAGGAGTTTTGGACAATGCATAACACTTTCAGAGTGTAGGTATGAACTCGGTGAAATGAGAGACTTACAGAGCTCAATCGGCGGGTCCTGACAGGGTGGGACTGTTCGTCTGGCATGCCGGGCATCTTCCTGGTGGGCTGCTGGGCATGTGACCCGGTGGGGGACCCCCAAAGTCCAGGGCCAATGTTGAACCCCAGTGCAGCCCTGGGCCCCGGTTCGCCGCACCCAAAACCGGCCGTCCGTTGCCGTTTGGATAAATCGTTAAGCGGTTAACCCTCGCAGCGCCGCTGCCGGCGATCCGGCCTTGGGCTCTCTCGGAGACATGGTGCCGTTTTCTGGCACGCCAGACTGCAGCCACACACGTGTGCTAAACCATCTTAATATTTCATTGTGGTATTAAATATGCCTGGGCCTTTCTGCTCAACATCTGCTGTCTTCAGGGTATTGCAATCCCCGGGAGGCCTGTTTGATCTGTAATTGGGTAGTATACTGAATTAATCAGCAGTTTGTCTTATTTTTAATTGAAATAACAGTTCCAAAACACAACGTACATATTGCACAATACAAGGTTCCCCTCACTTGGTGTCAGGATTCATTTGTACCGAGCCGCTCCCAGCCTTTCTGTGCGTCTCTGCATGAGCTTTAACATCTGCAGAAGACACCAGCCACATCTGATAGGATTTAGGCTGCTTCAAGTGTCTGTGTCTGCTTATTGTTCTTTATTTGGGGAGAAAGGAAACACGTCTGTTGTGTTGCTCTTATTTTCTCTATGCGAGGCTCCTTACGTGCGTGAGAGTGTTGTGTGTTCCATGTACTGTGTGCATGTGTACTGTGTGTGTGTAAGTGTGTGTGTGTGCTGTGTGTGTCTATGCCATATCGGTCTTTGTGTATGCCATGCGTGTGCTGTGTGTGTCTGTGTCTATGCCGTGTGCTGCGTGTGTCTATGCCGTGTGCGTGTGCTGTGTGTGTCTATGCCGTGTGTGTGTGCATGTGCTGTGTGTGTCTGTGTCTATGCCGTGTGTGTGTGCGTGTGCTGTGTGTGTCTGTGTCTATGCCGTGTGTGTGTGCGTGTGCTGTGTGTGTCTATGCCGTGTGTGTGTGCGTGTGCTGTGTGTGTCTATGCCGTGTGAGTTCCTTGGTCACACCACCAGGAAACCCGGACAATATTAACACAAAAGTCCCATTTTTCCTCAGCCGAAGTGTTAGACACAGGAGAAGTTAGAAAAACTGAAACTGGATTCCATGATGAGCGTGTACACAGACACACACTAACTAACACACAGACAGACTCATACGCAGACTCACTTAGACACACACAAACACACTGACACACACAGACTCGAACACATACTCACTGACACACACACAGACTCACACACACTCACTGACACACACACACTGACATACACACTGCACACACACACACTCACACAGGTTTGTAATTATACCTTTGTGGTGACTTTTGGCATTTTTACTCTTTTGATTGCATTCACAGATCTTTCTAGAGATCTGAAAAATGGTCAAAAAACAAGTAGTAATATAAACAATGTAATATAAACCTAATCCATACTCCACACTGACACTCATATTACACACTCACACACACATACACACACATAGCATTCACTAACACACACTGCACACACACATATACGCATTCACTAACACACACTGCACACACACACATACGCATTCACTAACACACACTGCACACACACACACATACACATTCACTAACACACACTGCACACACACACATACGCATTCACTAACACACACTGCACACACACACATACGCATTCACCCACGACTGCATTTCATTACCACACATCATTACCAAGCAGGTTTAAAGCAATCCAGGGGCCACGGCGGAGTGAGCTGCAATACACCCACGCCCCCCTCCCCCCCCCAGGCCGCTCCATCCCGCACAGTCATTAGAGCCTCATGTGTCAGCTGGCGGCCCCCCCATACCCGACACCCCCCATCCGAAACCTGCGCCCTTTGGCAGCAGCCCGAGCAGTTTAGAGCTCCGTCCCTCACGAGCGGCGATTTCAGGTGCAGCCTGTCACGCCGCCTCGCCTGCACCGGCTTGGCAGACAGATGTCACTACACGCCGCTCCGGCTCCGGGCTGGTGCCAGAGGGGGTTGTCGCGGGCGACGGGGGGGAGGGTGTGGGGAGGCGGGGGGGGGGGGGTTGTGCGGCCGAGCGAAGGAAACGGCCTCCAGGCGACAGTGCCGCTGCGAGCCCACGCCGGCAGGCAGCTTCGCTGTCTCAGCAAGCCAGCTCAGGCGGCACCGCTGAGCCCGTGACCCCGGGTCCAATGGGATTCCCCATGTACTAAGGAACGGGCCAATGAGGAGCGAGTGAGGCGCGGACGTGGCAAGAGAAGCAAGGCGGCTCTAATTTTGCTCTAATTTTGCCCGGGATTGACAGCGGCGGCCGTGCTGGGCGCAGTAAACGTTACCGGGGGTAGGAGGTACCAAACTGGCTCTTGACAAACCAACTTCTGACCCCCCCCACATTGTCCTTGTAATCAGACGACTGATGGTGTGATCCTTACACACAAACACGGGGATGACAGTCCGGTGGTTCATCACCGCCCTCCTACATCTGAAGTTCATAAAAAAAGGAAACCGTGAAGATCAATGCAATCAAAAATAGAAGAGAGAGTTCAATGTTTTTTTTCCCCTCTTTCTATCTGGAGCTTTCTGTGTTTAAGAGAGATCTATAGCTACCGGCATGACAAATGAAGATCATTCTGGAGTCACAGTTTGGTACTTGGCACCATGGCGTTGTTGCAGTTCCTGGGCTCACATCTCCAGAAATCCATGAGCTTCCCCTGGAGGCTTCGTGCTCCTCCTAATGAAATATGGCCCCATAAATCAGGCCTGCTGGAGTGGCACAGGTGCACCCCACCATCCATCTTCCTCCGCCTGGCCTCTGAAGGGCACCAGGGAGGGGCTGGGGATCCCCGGTGGGGGGGGCTCCTCACGTGGTGGGCCCGGAGGTGATAGGAGATGACGCTTCCTGGCCGACACTGGGGGGGGCGGAGCTTAAGGGGGGGGGGGGCCCAGATTAGGCGGGTGTACCAGGGCGTCCAGGGGCGTCATCTGAAGCTGGAGCGACTCATCTTCAAACGGCGGCTTGGCCAGGGCGGCGGGGCCACAGCGAGCAGGGGGCCGCTGCCTCGGGGCCCCGCTTTAGTGGAGAGCTGCGTCTTCAAAGCGGCACAACGTGGCTGTGGGGTCTGGCAGCTGGGACGGCAGATCTGATCCGCGTCGCTCTCCGGTGCCGCCGGCACTCGCGTTCCTCGCAACAACAACAACATCAACCCGTTCAGGAAGGGGGGGGGGGAGCTGGCTAGTCATGCAGAAACCTTGGCGGTACCCTCAGACTGTGTCGCAAATTTCCCTGATATTGCCGCCCGCGATCTGCCGCATCGGGTCCCTCCTGAGACCTTGAAGTTTGCCAAAAGCAACAGAATACATAACGGCGCCGTTCTTCAAATGAATGCTAATTTTTCTCCCGAACTTTGTTCACATATTGATGCTCTGTACAATCAGCTTCAATGGCAGCGGCTTTATCGCAGAGAAAAGGGAACCCCGCTTTTTTTTCCAGCAGTATTCAAATCCCGCTTTCATTAGCCTGCCATTAATTAGACTCCTTGCGCTAATTTGCAAGTTGATAGCGGGGCCTGCAGGACGGGCGACTCTCGGATCGCACCTCTGTGATCTCGGGGTCTTGCCAGCTCACCAGCCCTTGACAGCGTACGCAAGCCATCCTGACAATTAATACAAAAGGCATGAATGTTTCGCTTCACAGATACATTATTCATATTTCACCACTACTTAAATAAATCATAACATTCTAGAGGGTTTAACTAACTCCCCCCCCCCCCCCAACCACCGCACCCATCTCCAATCTACAAATAAAACGTGGAAGGAAATGACCTTGCTAAAGCTGGTATTTTTCGAGACCATGTGTGTGTGAGTGTATAATTAAAATAATATTAATAGGAACAGCTATCTGTCTCCTCATCCTACAGGATTGGCGATGGGGTTATGCTCTTCGGGAGGTGAGTGCTGAGACCAAGCAAGAGCTTGAGGGAGGGGTTCGAGCTGGCAGGGAGTTTTTATCTCCTGATCGCATCTTAAAACGATCCCAGTTTCCAGCCACGAACGGAGCTTCGGCAAGACAACGCAACCCCACGCAATACCTCGGTCAAAAAACAATGGCTTCTACCTCCAGAGTCTGCCTGCAAATACACTCTAATTATTCATCGAAGAATTTTTTTCGCTCTTTTTAAGCATCTGAAAGCAGCGTGAACCTGACCGACTTTTTTCAAATACAATTTCATTTATATAGTCTGTTTTGCCTGATTGTTTATATATGCCAAAGTTCAGGTCTGTTTTACATGATGTGTTCTGAAGATTTGTTTTTGTTAGTTAAGCATTCTGCTTCATTCTTTTTTTGAGGTAGCTTGGGATGTGAGGGAACTCTCCGGAAAGCTACAGGTGAGCCTGAAGACTTGAGCTTTGACACATAGGAGCCAAAGCAAACTGGGGCCTGGCCTTCTGAGGTTCTGACTTACAAAGGTAAGGATTTAACAGAGGGCAGTGGCAAGCTCCCCCCCCCTCCCCCAGGAACTCGTCCATCCTAATTTGCATAAATCGCTGCCTAATTATACATTCATTAGTAAGGCCCAACAGAGGTGAACTTGAAGTGACGCGGTCAAATTAAGGAACAGACAGACAAATACGGCAGAATCATACATGCTGATATACTGTATTGTTACTGGTCATTATAGTATCTCAATGTGAAAAATGCATACATACCTTAAAATGACACTAGGACCTACACAACAAATACTGCTATACTTAACAAAGTTAAAATACACATTTTGCTCATTAATATATCATTGTGTTATTCCCACTTTACAGTAAGTCTACCCAAACAAAGGGTTTATGAATGGTTTATAATCAGGTTATTAATTAGGTTGTAACGTTTTGTAAATCATTCATAGACAATTATAAACAAGTTATAACAGTTTTTTCAATTAATGAGATATTACCATTTGTAAGTGGCAAAATGGAGCCTTATTGTAAAGTGGTACCATTATGTTCAAGCCTAACTGGGTGCTGGTACACTAATACTATTTGAATGCAGCGTATTCATGGCTCAACATGATGATGACCGCAGTGGCTCTTCTTTAATGTACAGTAATGGACATAAACCTGCAGTCTATCACGAGCTGAATCCCGCTTTTCAGATCTGGTGCCGTTGCAGACGGGTGTCTGGCTGATCCATCCCAGTTAGGTAATAGGTACACAGGCACAGAGTCCCTCAGTGGAACGTGGGGAAGGCCGTTTTAACAACATGGTGCTGCTTTTTAACACTGTCCCTGCTCTGTGGTGTTTAAAACCCACCCTGTGGTATCCCAGGATAAATAGACTTTACATTTACAGTTACTTATTTAGTAGATGCTTTTGTCCACGATGATGTTACAGCAATGAGGCAGGTAATACATCACAAGCATACGGCTGCCAGCGAGCTGAGTTACGGGAATGAGATATAAAGCACATGAGAAGCGAATATTGGAGCAGCTCTTCTAATAAATAACAGCAAGGTGCTCCAGTACCAACTGAGTGCATAATGCAATGGAAAAGGTGGATTATGAAATTCGACTTTGCGCAGTGGAGAATCAGCAGGTGACATCCAGTGAAAGACAGCACTGAGAAACACCTACGAGGGGCCCAGGGGTGTAACATGAGAACAGCTGATTGAATAGCAGATGTGCTTTCGAATCATCTGCAGTCAAGAGTTGCAGTGAGAGATGACAAGCATATAGAGAAGTTGTGCTGTATATGGATAGATAGTCAGACATATAGACAGACAAAACGGGCAGATAGACAGAACGGGTATAGACGGACAGGCAGATAGAATGGGTAGATAGATAGACAGACAGACAGAATGGGTAGTTAGACAGAGAGATTGAATGGGTATAGACAGACAGACAGATAGAACGGGTAGATAGGTAGACAGACAGACAGAATGGGTAGATAGACAGAGAGATTGAATGGGTATAGACAGACAGACAGATAGAATGGGTAGATAGATAGACAGACAGACAGAATGGGTAGTTAGACAGAGAGATTGAATGGGTATAGACAGACAGACAGATAGAACGGGTAGATAGGTAGACAGACAGACAGAATGGGTAGATAGACAGAACAGGTATAGACACACAGACAGATAGAACAGGTAAATAGGTAGACAGACAGACAGAACGGATAGATAGATAGACAGACAGATGGGTAGATAGATAGACTGACCGACAGAACAGGTAGATAGACAGGCAGACAGACAAAATGGGTAGAAAGATAGGCAGACAGAATGGGTTGATAGACAGACAGACCGACAGACAAAATGGGTAGATAGACAGACGGAATGGGTAAATAGCTGCTATGGGGTTAGTAATGGGTAGCTGGTCTTTCATCAAAGCCCATGATCCAAGAGAGTGTTGATGAGCCAGGCTGGATAGTGAGGTGGGGTCAGAAGGGAGGCTTGGTGGCATCTGAGAGGCTTGGTTTGAGGTGACAAACGAAAATCCACACACGCACAGACACACCTGCAGGCTACCTGTGATACCATCATCACACAGCCTGCTGGAGATTTGCATGAAATGTTTGCATAATGTGAACTTGTATATGGTTGAGGATTATTATAAATTTTGGGCCGGGAGCTTATGAATTGGTAAATAAGTAAGCAGTAGGAAATTATACATGGGAAAAAATGACAGTGTACGCATATCATAGGAAGAACACTAAGTGGAAATTTGCAGTAAGTGCTGCATTTTCTGCTGAAAAACCTCAGTGAGACGCGGACATGGCAAACCTAGATTTACATTAGTAAGGAAGAACCCCAGATGAACAGCAGGAAGACCTGTGGGGTGTGCATTTAGTCATAAAAGTCACACATAAAATAGGGTCAGGTTTCTGGAAAAAAAGGAGCGAAAACACCATCTCTATTCCAGAAAGCCAGGAGTGACCTAGGAAAGCCAGCAGGAGGCGTGGCGGTTAAGAGTAGAGATCCTGTGACCTTGTGTGTGTGGCCGGGGGGGGCCTTCAGTGCGGCGCCTGAATCTCTCCTGTAAAATATCCGACAGCATACCGTATCTGGCCAGAAATGCAGGTAACTTTAGATAAAATGAGGGAGAAGATCACGCAAAGTTGGCCGGCCCTCGCATTGCCGACCTGTGCAGTGATTACCCCAACCCGGCTCCCACGTTCAGCCAGGAAGAAGAGAATGGGATCCGGACAGCGGCGTCCCCCGTGCACGTAGCCATCGGCGAGTAAGGTGTCGCTATTCGCCCGGTGGGACTCTTACCCGCGACAGAAATGGGGACCGGGGTGGCTGGGGAGGGGGGAGGTGCCGGAAAAAAAAATCACACAGTCAAGCATCCTTTTAATAGGGGCTATTAGGCAGCTTCATGGCTCTTCCCCCGAGCCGCCAAAATGCCCCAAAACGAGCGGCCATTTTTCTCCCCAATTAGGCGCTTCACTTTCAGCATTTATTACCTTTTACGGCACGCCGCGCGCTACGCCCCTGTCCCGTAACTAGGCCGCCGAGAGAGCAGGGGCCCCATTTGCTGTGATTTGTGAGTGTCGCTTGACCACCTCTTTGTCTGGGGGGAGGGGGGGAGGGGGGGGCACCGAGCGCGGACATCTGTGATTAAGGGGTTGGTTGGGGGGTTACCCCGACTGTTTTATCAGCTCTGCTGGATATGTAATGAAATTAAAGGGGAGGATGGCATGCGTGGGCGGAGGCTCGGAGGCGATGGCGACAAGGTGATGTCGAAACCGGAGCTGTTTAGCTGAGGTTCCAATTACAGGGCCGATCCAATTGGGGGAGCGGCGCCGGTGTGGGGGGGGGGGGGGGGATCGATGCAGGCCGCTTGGCAGTAATCTGTTTAGACAGAGCATCCCGCTGCAGGATGCAATCGTTGCACAGCTCGTACTCCCGCATTATGACCGAGAAAAGGCGGACTGTCAAATGAGAGCAGCAAT